>JANIJN010000082.1:0-35601 GCA_030557975.1 Soucietia sequanensis | reverse complement strand
CCCCCCCCCCCCCCCCCCCCCCCCCCCCCCCCCCCCCCCCCCCCCCCCCCCCCCCCCCCCCCCCCCCCCCCCCCCCCCCCCCCCCCCCCCCCCCCCCCCCCCCCCCCCCCCCGACCCCGCATTGAGTCGACGTGCAACCTGTAAAAAGCAGGTCTGCAATCTGCAGTGTGTAACCTGCAGTTTTAGGACCAACTGATTTTAACACCCAAATCCAACTCCGGGGTGATACATGTAATTTATACCCAACAAGTGACACAGAAGATGCTACAGACTGAATGCACTGTTGTCAGGAGGTGATTTGGTTGTGACTGGGGTAAGGATTAAGGTTTGCCGTGCAATGGTACGTGTAATGGCACAGAAAGGGTACTACGATGTTATAGAATGCGTGTAAGTGAACCTGAAATGGGGTATTTAGATCTTTATTGTATTGGTGCATAGTGAGAAGTGGAGGAAGTTCAAAAATCAGGATAGTTTGTCCATTATGTGAGGCTTTATTGAATAGCTTGCTTTGATTAGATTTTTAAAAAATTCGCTAGTTTGAAGTATTATCGGAAGCCAGTATCTTCTATTAATATCTCGTAAATTTAAGGTACCTGATAAAATTGATATATATGGTCTTTCATCAATTAAGCCATATATTAAGATCATCTTACACTTTTCATCTTTTCATTGAATACAACTTCTTCTTTTCTTATTATCATGGATGATACGGTAAGTTCTTGCTACCTCCAATTTTCATCTTTGTCTTATTGTTATGTAATATGTTCTATTTCAATTCGTATAAGTTTGTGATTTCTTGGCGGTCCTAATATCATCGAAAAAGACTACGCTTTGGAATTCACCGCAAAAACATCCGTACACGAAATGATTACACTACTTTAAAATTTAAACTCTTTATTAGAAATAGTTGGAGATAATATCTCAAAATTTGACGTACTTGACGTTCTTGATTATTCTACATTTCTTGGTTATTTTGTAATTCTTGGTTATTTTGCATTTGATTGCTAACTTTTTATATTTCATTGAAATACTATTTTTGGGTGAATTTTTAAAAAAACTTTTATTGAAGAAAACATAAGTCTAACTAAATAAAAAAAGTAATAAGAAAAACATAGAATAAGAAAGAGAAGAGAAAAGAAAAAAAACAGACTTAACAAAAGAAATATACTATATCTACCAAAGTCTTCTATCAATGATATAATCAGCCACAACAGGTCTATGATCACTCATATAATAATCAAAGTAACTTTGTAAAATTCCAAACGATTTAATTACAATTGAATATGAATCTTGAACTTTTGATTCAAAATATTTATCATTTTTTTGTTGTTCTTGTTCTTGTTCCTGTTCCTGATCTTGTAATGATTCTTCTTGTTGTTTCTTATCTTTTAACCCTCCTTTATTTTCATTTTTAGCAAATGAAGGAGCCCAAATATAATCAATTATGGTATTTTCTTCATGATGACGATCAAATCCTGTAAATGTCAGTGAATGTCCATAACTATGTAATTTATCGATTAAACTTCTACTATCTTTTAATCCATGATTTTTTAATATTTGATAAGGTTCATCAATTGGTTGAGTATTAAAATCTCCACATAAAAATGAAGGATAATTATTATAATTTTCCATTCTATCAATTATTAATAATGATGATTTTCTTCTTGCAATAATTCCACGATGATCAAAATGAGTATTAAAAAAATTTAATTTAATCAACGGATTTAATTTTGACTGAACTGTAATCATTGTAACTATTCTTTCTAATGCTGCATCCCATCCTCTACTTGGTATATCAGGTGTTTCACTTAACCAAAATGTACGATTTTCTAATATTACCCATTCATCATTTTTAAATAATATTGGTGAATATTCACCTCTTGTTAAACCATCCGTTCTACCAATTCCATAATATCCCCAATCATTATTTTCATTATAATCATTTAAATTATATAATATATCTTCTAGTTGATTATGTAATACTTCTTGTAAACAAACAATATTAGCATTAGTTGAATCAGTATTAAAATCAATACTTGAAGTAATTAATTTTTTACGTTGAGACCATTTTCTTTCATGTGGATCATTATAATTATTATCAAATCTGATATTGTTTGTATAAATTCTTAATTTTATTGGATCGATTAAATTTGGAACCGTAGTATTTAATTGAATTGGATTGAATGTAATTTTAACTATACTAAATAATAAAAATCCAATAAGGATAATGGTTCCAAATAATTTAGTTTTGAAATATCCTTTGGAATAATTATTACTTTTTGATGATGATAAATCTTCTTCATATTGACTTTCATTCTCTGATGTTGATGAATATTGAGATTGTGAATCATTTAACAATGATTCTGAGTCATTTGTCATATTCACAAATTACCAAAATTTTATTATTAATATTGATTTATTCTTTATCTTATATAATCAAGACTGTTGTTATTAGTCCTTTATGTTTCCTCAAATTAACAGACAATGATTTATTATGATCAGCTAATAATATTGATTTGCTTGATATAATATGGTATTGATTTGGCAACCTTCTATCACACCGTTATATTCTCTCAGTCTTATTGAGTATTAACTGTTGGATTCTCTAGCAGTCTTGAATTCTCTAGCAGTGTTATATTCTCTAGCAGTGTTATATTATCTAGCAGTGTTATATTCTCTAAGCTAGCAGTCTTATAGTGTAAACTAAAACTTACTTTTCTCTTACTTTCAATAGCTGATTTTGTTTTTTATATCTATTTCTTTCTTTTGAAAATCAGAACTGCTATAATTTCCTAAGTCTATAGCTACCGCCGTGGGTTTACGTATAATCTGTGGTAGATAATTCATCTTCCCGGCTGAAACGACTCCTTTTAATACCTGAGTATCCCCCTGTATTTGCTCCAAACGTGGGGAGTGCGAAGGAAGGCCAATGACACATCCTGAATCTGGCAATATACAGGACAATCCGGCTCGTTTGGGGCTGTACGGATTTTTGGCTGAGTTGCTGCAACATAAAGAGACATTAGAGACATTAGAGACATTAGAGACATTTAGCGACATTTAGCGACATTTAGCGACATTTAAGGACGACATTAGGACATGGCAGATGAACTACACATATATTACACTAACTCGTACAAGCGTTGATTCTTTATAGCTAAGCACATTTACTCCCGAGATTTGTCAGTCATGAAGCACCACAGTATTAAGTTGAATATGTTATTTGGTCAGCATGATCCAGTAAAGTAAGGACAATTGATCTTCAAATTCCGGACCTTCTTCATTTACCTCTATTTCTCACTTCATATCATTATCATTCAATTCACATCTCAATCATTGCTATCGCCAAACCCGATTTGGCTCAATGAGACAAGCAATACATTTATATACGTATCCCTATAACTCCTCGTAATGTCCAATTACCAATATGGGAAATGTTCATACTTTTATACTAGATAAACGTTTCCTTCTTTGGTCAGGAAATTCCGAGATTTGTTAAGCGCGTCTTCGTTCCCGATTGGGAAAGCTACAGATAACGATTCGTCTTATCTACTGATATTTTTATTTATTAATATGAGCTTTATGATACTTATATATATAGTTATCCCTCAAATCCTCTACCCAAACTCCAAAACAAGACCTCGAAACGACGCCCCATATATTCATATAAGGCAGGATCATTTAACCCAGTACATACAATAATTATTATAACATAAAATTCAAAAAAAATGCTTACCCCAGAATTATTAAATGAAAATCATCATTTAGATATCCCTGATTCAACAATAAACAACGAAATCTATAATTTAGCGAATGATATTAAACAAAAGCCAGGCTTTAATCCCAACGTTGACTTTAATCCAGACATTCATTTAGCTTATGATTCAAATCAAATTTTAAAAAAAATGACATTCAAAGATTTAAATATTGATAAAACTCATGTTCCAATAATTACTGAAACTGCTTCGGTTGAACCGTTTAATCTTTTCACAAAAGATGCAATTGATTTAATGAAATATGAAGTATTTGGTAATGAACAATTGATCAGAAAATATGGAAGACTTTCTTCAACTGGTTCGAATACATCTGCTTTAGATATAAATGTTTCTGGATTTGTTGAAGATGCTCCTTTTTGTAAATCTGCTTGGAGTCATCCTGAAACTTTGAAAATTTTCAGTTCTTTAATGGGAATTGATTTATTTACTCCTCATACTTTTAGTAAAGGTCATATCAACGCTTCATTCACTCCAAGACCAAGAGATACCCCTCCTCCAGTAATTGATAACTCAATTGATTATGAAGCTTTGAAAAAAAAACAAAACCAAAATGGTGATATACCAAGTTCACTTAATTGGCATTATGATAGTGTCCCCGTGGTTTGTGTAATGATGTTATCATCTCCTCCAAATATGATTGGTGGTGAAACAGCTATAAGAGATGGTGAAGAAAATGTAATTAGAGTTGAGAATCCAACTGAGGGTCAAGGTACTTTACTACAAGCAAGAGTTATAAAACATATTGCTACTAAACCTTTGAATAATGTTGATAGAATCTCATATGTCATTTCATTACATCCAAAAGACCCAAATATTCATGATTCAACCGTAGCAACATCTGAAAGACCAGGTGCAGTTGCAACTTTTACAAATAATAGATTCTATCCTCATTTTGTTAATTACAGAATGGATAGAATTAAACAAAGAATGGAATTATATCAAAATAAATTAATGCAAGGTTATAAAACTGGTGCTCATTTTGATCAAATAGAAGCAATTGAAATTATGAAAGATATGGAAGATTATTTACATAGAACTTGGCAAGATTTTGAAGCTATAAGTGATACTCCTTATCCTCCTCCTTTATTTGGTATTCCTTATAAAGATTTATAAATTTCGAAAATCTATATTTGTGTATACTTTAATGTATGTTTATTTTTACTTCAACTAATGTAATGTACATTCAGAGACCCTACAATTTCTACGAATAATACTCCTAGACTTCTTTTTTTTTTAAAGGACATAACTCCATGAAGTCCATGGAGGAACAAAAACACTGTACAAAATTCCGTTATCCTGATTTTTTTTATTCCGCGTCTTTTCATTGTAAATTATTACTGAATACAACTAAGATTCATGATTCGTAACAATAATGTTTCCTTTCATTGCTCTTCAGTCGTATGGGCTAATCTACTTTTATATCGACTACATCATTAACTGCTAAAAATATTATACATGATTTTGACAAAGCAAGAAAAAGTTGACCTATATATTTATACCTATTTGAAGTGAGAATTAATGCCTTTTGACAGGTTTAGTAGTTGATGCTTGTACCCCAGAAGACTCACCATCATCAATGATTTCCTCTATTTTTGGTATTTCTTCATCTTTATTATCACTCGATTCTGAACTTACATTAGATGATTCTGGTTCGACACCTCCACCTGAAAGAACGAACAAAATTATACTCAAGAAACCAAATGTAAATGTAAATATAGATAAGAAAGCACAACAGTAAACAACGAATTGTAATGGTTGTGTACTTAAAGTATGAACTGGATCTAACAGGAATTCAGTATAAAAATCACTCATATCCAAATATTGTCTTAAAACTAATAATTTAACAAACTCTTTGAATTGTTTTAAAGTTGATGCATTTTCATCATTGATCAATTCATCAAAACTTACTGGAGGCTCAATTGGTTGATGTTCAGCTTTTGGTTTTTCATTTTCATAAGTTTTCCATTCTAAATTATACTTGGTATCAAAAGTTAAATTACCAATTAATTCTGCATCTTTTATAGAATGTCCTAAATAAATATTATCAAATAAAACATTTTTATTCATGGTCCATAAATCAAATCCAAGACCTCCAACAAGATCAATATTTGATGGTTTTGAATCTTCGTAATAATCTGGATTCGGAATCATTCTAGGTTTCCAATCACCTTTATATTCAGGATTGGGCATTTTTTGTTGTTGCCAAATTCCAATGTAATCTCTATTTGGAATTAAAGGTGGTTCCCATTTACCACAACCTGTTATACAATCAGGATTTGGAATTTCTGGTGCTAACCAAAATCCATCTTCTTCATCATTCCAATATTCTGGTTTAGATGCATTAGGATCAACTATAAATTGAGGTTTGCTTTCATCCCAATCTTCAGGTTTAACTGCATTGGGATCAGGGATCATTGTTCTACCATATTTTTCATCATAATCTTTAGGTTTTGTAGGACCGGAAGGATCATTTATAAATGCTTGATCTACCCAATTCAAAGGCTTATGATCTTTCTTATCCTCAATTTCTTTTGGTGGACTTAATTCAGGAGTTAATAAATGAGGATTTTTCACTAAATTACCTGCTTTAGCAACTTCACCGTTAATTCTAATTTCAAAATCTTGATTCTTCTTTAAAATTAAAGTATATAAATTAGAAAATGTATCAGTTTTGGACATTGGGGCAGTTCTTAAGCTTTTTTCTTCATACTCTCCAGTTAATGGATTTTTTCTATTGATGATAAAATGTATCTTATTATCAGATCCACATTTATCAGGTCCAAACATGATTTGATATGGTGTGTCACTATTGAAATCGGTATCATCAAAATTTTCATTCAATAACTTGACATATGTGCCTCCACAACTTAATTCATCTTGTTGTTTGATTTCATATTGTAAAACTAAGTCTTTATTAGTATTATCAAATGGTTTATCGAATTTATATGAAATTGCATGATAAGCGGCTGGAGTCTTCATGACTAAACCATTATCATTTTCAAATCCAGCATATATAATCGAAGGTTCAATACTCCATTCCCCACGAAAAGTAAATTCATCATCTTTTCTAGCATGTGAAGGAATCCAATTGGATTCTGATAATGAATCATAATTAAATTGTTCGAAAAAACTTGATTTAGATAATTTTGATTTATCAAAAGGTTGGAACTCAGGATTACCATAGACTACTGCTGTCAAAAGCGATACAGTAGCACCAATTGATAAACAGTTCAATTTCATCTTATCTCCTTTATTTTTAATTAAGTTGGAATCTTAAATTATTCATTCAGTTGACGTGTTGATTGAAATAGTTTCACAGTATAAATAATCACCAAAAAAAAAAAAAAAAAGAATGCTACCTTTTCAAAAAGTCGTGCATGGATCCATCACGATAATAAAGTTTACGAAGCCTGATAGATAAATTAATTTAGTTTATAAAATATATACCTTGTGAAGCCATGATACCACTTTATATAAATTGCATAAATAGATAAGTATCTAACAATCGAATAAAGAAGAAAAACTAATATAAAAAAGAAATTAAAACAAATCTATAATATACAAAAGAAGGAAAACAGTAATTTTGAAGTGAAGTGAATACAAATTTTTTTTATTAGGCATCGATTTCTTCTAATAAAGCAAACTTGTTAATGTAATTTTTGTTTTCATTTTGACTTTTATTGTCATTGTTAACGTCATTTGATTTGTTGTCATTACTAAAGACATCGGCCACATAGGCATCTTCATCCTCTTGGTCAAGTTGTTCTTGAGTCTTTTCTGTTTCAGCAATTTCAAATTCAGAGAGATTATTTTGAATATCAATATTCTTATTGATTTGTTCCCATCCTGATTTCCTGGCATTTTGAACGTACTTAGCTCTTTTAAGACTTTCTTGAATCTTATGCGATAAGACCCCTTCAACTTTAACTGATCTGTCTAATCTGTGCTTTAATGAACTTGTCTTTTTCTTATTATACTTCTTAACCTTTTGGTTTTCTATCTTCTTATTCAAAAGATTTTCATTCTTTATGGTGGTTCTGATGATAGACTTTCTTACATCACTGTTTTCTTCCTTGGGAATGTTTTCTAATTCTTTACCTTCGTTAGAGGCTTCTTCGAGTCCCCTTCTTGCAGCTCTACTATGCTTGGAAACTAGTATGAAAATATAGCGTTAGTACATGTGTTTAGCAGTTTACGAAAACTTATGGTTCATAACATACTTTTTTTGGCCATTGTGTTGATTGTGTATAGTTGTATATATGTTGAAGAAATGATTGCAATTAGTACCTCTTCTCTTCTTATAGAGAAAAAAAGATCAAAAGAAAATAAAAAAAAAAAAAAATTAAAATAAAAAAGATGGGGCATAACATCCGTACACCACTTGAATCTGGGCCCTCGCCTATCTCCAGAAAAGTATATTAATGACGCTTATCAGTAGATGAAATATGAAATAACTAGTATCTCTCCTCAACAAAAGAGCAGTTTGCTACTTTCTTATCATATAAACTGAAACTAAAACTATACATATCAAACGACTTTCCGCCATGAATATATCTTATAATGAAAACAAAGTGAATGATTTAGGTATGTTTGAAACCTTATCAACTTCCGTCAAGACTTACGGTTCAAGTGACCCATTCGCTCCAGGTATCAAGTGGTACGTTTGACTACGCAAATAGAGTAGACGGAGAAGATGGTTCTGGTTTGAAAGGATTGAAACAACCAGTAGGTAATTTGCGTATATTATTTGATGATGTGGAGTGTGTTCACGGTACAATAATCAACAAGATTATTTACATTAAAATCAAATCTAATGTTTTTTGCCAGATTGATGAAAACCAGGTAGGAAATAGATTTCGACTATGTAATGACTTAATAGATTTATGTTGTGATGAACTAAACATAAATAAATTCTACTTCATAATTGAAAAATTCGATAACATTTCAATTGAATTATCAAATTATTTGAGAAAAATTGTTGATGGTCAGCTAATATATAACGATTCAGGTTTACAAGATGAAGTTTTGGGAAATGTCGATAATTATAAATACATCATCATTAGATGTGATATGTAAGAGTATGTAACAGTATGTATTATAAAGAAAAATTCTTATTCGATCATGCCTTTAATGCACGTTTACCATTTTCATTAATTTCAGAATTATCTTGACTTATTGCTTTGACTGCACTTATGTATTCGGCAATGGCTTTATCAAGACCTGATTGTAATGGTAAGATACAATTATTAAGATCTTTGATGAGTTTTTCCTTCAATTTTTCATTTGATTTGATGATATCATGTTTATTGAATACCTCAATAATATTATTAGACAATTCATTTAAACTGTTTTTACAATTTTTTAAACTTGTAAATATTCTTTTAAGTTGAACTGGATTATTACCGTTTAGAAAAATTTTCCAAAAATGTGATAAAAATTCCATTATTGTAATATTAAAAGTTATTAATTCTTGATAAATTGTATCTGATATAACGTTGTTTGATGAAAGATTAGTTGAATCTTTTAAATTATTTATTAATTTATAATTTTTAAAGTTAGCCTTTGTAATACCAATTATATCATTTGCCGATTTATTTATTTCGTCTTCTTTTAATTTGTATGTATCATTAAGATTAATTCCATTGGTGGTAGCTTTGAATGTATTGTCTTGAAAATATTCAATCAAATCTTGAGATTTAAAATTGATTGATGAAGTACTACTAACATCATCATTATTTAAATTTTTATCATACTGAATGTTATTGGCCAAATTTAATTGAATATATTCTAATTCTTCAGTTTCATTCAAATCATGTAAATTTAATTCAGTTTGAAATTCATTTATTTCGTCGGGTGATAAGTCATCAATTTTTTTATTACTTGATTTAGAGGTTGTATTTGGTTGTAATATTGAATTCATACTTATAATTTTTGATGATAATTTATTCATATTTTTCATTAAAATAATCATTTCATTTTCTTGACCTGACGATTTTACTTTACTTGAATTTAATTTTGAATTTTCATCAGTGAATCTCATAGTTATATCTGGTTTATTACCTAATTTTTGTGAATTATCATCTTCATTACCCAATAAATCTATAAATTTACTCACATGAACTTCTGAGGGACTTGTAATTAAATCTTTGTCTGTATTATCAGGTTGATTCAGTTGTATAATTGAAATATCAGTTTCCCTTTTCACACCATTTTCTTTGTCATCCTCTAGTTCTTGTTGTTTTTCCATTTCCCTTTCCCTTTCTTGTCTTGCTAAAAATTCAACATCAATATATAAATATTTATCAAGTACAACATCACCTCTTGTATTAATAGTATTAATTTTATCACCTCTTAATCTTCTAAACAATTTTGAATTAAAAAATCGAGACCAAAATTCACCCTCATTAAATTTATGTGGAACCAATTCTTTGAAAGCTCGTTTGATTATAGGGTAGGTGTCAAATATTTCATTAATGGTATCACGAGTTACATTAACATTAACTTGATTGTCTGAAGTTGCCACTGGTTTAATGGTGGATAATACATTATATGGACCACGATGTTGAGAAATGGTTAAAGCATAAGTACGTAGGTGATTTAAACGAGTTGACCAAAAAATACTAGGTGATAATTTAAAGTTTATAACTGATTGAGTAAAAATATTCCGAAGGTTCTTATCCTCAAGTAATAATTTTTGTTGTAATTGATGATTTTTTAATAAATTAGGATCGGATAAGGATGCAGGGTCCGAAAAATCTAGTAGATTCGTTGGATTCGTTAGTGCCGATGCCGATGCTGATGAGGATGCTGGTGCTGAAGGTACTGGTGAAGATGTTGATGATTGAGATGGTTGTGGAGTACCATTTTGACTTTGTAAAGATGAATTTGAAAATTGTGGAGTTGGAGAATCTTTAATAATTGTTTTCAGTCTGGCAATAATTGTTTGTAATGATTCTTTGATATTATTCATGGTAGGACGATTAGTAAATGAAAGTCTTAAATCTTTTTCTTCTTCACTACCACTTAATTGATATAATATACGTAACATCATTTTGGGTGATGATTCTTTTGGAGCTTGTAATTTTTTAAGACAGTTCAATGGAATGGTTATAATTTTCAGTTGATCGATGGCTTTCCATTCAAGCACGGATGGTGTAACTTCTTCTTGAACATATATCATTCCTGATATTTTGGAAACCAGACATGATCCAGATACAGAAGCCATTTTAATATTATTATATATTCTATCTTCTTATGATTGCCTTTAACTGATCGTGCCTTTAACTAGTTGTAAAAGAGAAATGAGTGAGAATTATAACAATATCCAATTCAATCTCTTGTAATTCACTTCTAAAAAGGTGAAATATCAATTTGACTGGTTGATAATGCTATCAAATAAGTAACTTTTTAACCGTTTTAGATTATAACAAATTTATCTTTATATTGCAATTTATGTGCACTACTGTCGAAGATTGAAAAACTAAAAAATCAAACCAAAAAAAAAAATTAGAACTCACCCAATGTATATGTTAAAGCAAGTACTTTATCAATAGTTTTAAACAAATTATAAGAGGAAATATATAATGTTTCGTCAATTATTCAAAACTGGATGTGATTCCAGTATGAATGTTTTGAAACAAAGAAGTTTCAGTACGAGATTACTCCATCAAAATAATCTTAACCTTACAAGAAGTAATGGACAAAGTAAAATAATAAAAATAAATCAATCATTAATCAATTTACAACGTAGATTTGAATCTCAAACAACAAGTATACCATCCGATACAAATACAAATACAAATACAATTCCTAAACCAAGTCATATTCATCATAATTTCCCCAATAGACCAGTTACAGTAGAAAGAGAATTACCCGATCCATTTGAAGCACAACGTAAAAATCGATATTATTTTGTTATTTATGCTATAGGAGTAACCTTGGCATGTGCAATTATTTTCAATTATGAAAAGACCAGATCACCGGTGATAAATTCAGTATTATATTGTTTACGTAGATCTGAATTAACCAGAAATGTATTAGGTTCAAATATAAATTTTAAAAGTAGTTGGCCATGGATTTGGGGGACATTAAATACCATGCAAGGTAATGTTGATATTACATTTAATGTCAAAGGAGATTCACAACAAGGAGTTTTGAAATTTAGAGCAACAAGAGAAAGTAGACTTCATCCTTTTGATGTTCATGAATGGAAATTAATTGGTGAAGATGGAACCATTGTTGATTTATTGAAAGATCCTTCTGTTGAATTGGGATTTTAGGACTCTAAGATTATTAAATGAAGTGGAAAAAAAATTGATTTTGATACTCTTGACTTATAAATAGAGTAAAATAATAATTCTTACATCATGTGTATATAGATAATTACGTACGATTTAAAATAATAAAGGTAGGCTTTATAATAAAAATTTTTCAATGAAATTTATCTCTGTCAATGTAAAACTTATACGAATTGAAGTCTTCATCTTTAATTCATGACTTGAATGAATTTTTTGATACTTCTGCCTCGAAGGAGATATGTCACATTTTGTATTCCATGATGAATAGCCAAAATTGGTTAATTTGCAAGAATATCTTATTTAAGATGATTTGCAACGAAGCTGATACTAATTCAAGGAAGATATTAGAATGTACAACGACTAGTAGATGAGTGAACTAACAATAATTCTACCACAAGCGCCCAACATCTAACATTTACAATAAAGACCCCTCTCATTTCTTTACAATGGCTCACTTCACGCCCTTACCGATTAATATCAGTAGACTCATGAGAAAAAAAAGGGCTGGAGATGAAGTTTGAATGAATAATCTGATTGGGAAATTTTAAGCTAAAATTGTGTAAGTAGGAAACTTCATGAAAAGACAAATTTAACAATTTATATATATAAAGGGATGAAAGAATTCGGGTATTGAAGAGTCAAATGGATCATTATTATAATATGGTCATATTATACTTGATGAAATTAATTACGCTAGTATTAAAGAACATGTTTATGGTTATTGAATATTATATTAAGTAAAGATATTATTACTATGTAATATAATATGAGGACATGAAGATTTAAGTTAACCAGAATTGAACATCCTTAGTTATCCTTGAAGTTATATATCAAACTACATATAATTTTGGTTGTAATCATTCCCACTTCATAATCTAGTCTTTAACAATATTGATCATTCAAGTTACTTTATATATATAAAGGATCTTATATTCGGGACACCATAGAGTTCTGGTATTACACTATTATTTAAGGTACATACATAGTACGTAACTGTACCAATTAATTGATATTATAAGCAATGACGTTGGTGGCATACTAATACAACTTCATATTGATATTAGTAGAGGTAAAGATGAGATTGGAGAGTATAATATTATGTGATATAATATGGTATATTAGTTACAGTATCAGTTTAGTTTACTGCAAATGTCAACTAGCATGATTATGTAATATATTACATAATACATTTTCAAATTCGTATATTCACGTGACTCGTATCATGTGCATTGTATCACATGACATGCGTCACGTTCTTCAGTCACGTGGCCCGGCATGCTAGGGCCCACAGAGGGGCAAGGGGGGCACAGGGCAGCCAAGGCGAGCGGGAACAATACTGTGGGAGTGCACATAGTGTGATGGTGGTGCACATAAATGGGTATGTGGGTCGTGCACTGCCCACAACACATTTTATTTTATAAATAGAACCAAAATACCCAAATACCAAAATACCCAAAACAATCAAGCCTTGGCTTAAAGTGGATTTTACTATAACAGAATATAATGCCCTATAATATGCCATCCTCTATAGATTGATCTATTGCTAACACCAATTTCATATACCACCACCACCCCCATGCCCTGTAGTTGGAGCAGTAGAAGTCATGGTGGTGCCAGTGCGAACAGATACACAGCAATATGGGTATAGCAAGTATTGTGTATTGTTCGAAGAGCGTGCTGGTTTATCTACATTATATTCTATTGCATTGCATTATAAGATATTATTGGAGATAGCACTATAATTCTATACTATTAATTTCACGTCCAATTATTCTGAAATTGCTTAATACTCTATTTTATACTATTCTTCTTCTGATCTTCTACTCTTCTACTCTTATACTCTTCTACTCTTCTACTCTTCTACTCTTCTTATACTCTTCTTAGTCTTCTTCTACTACTCATACTCCCCATCCCGTGTTATTGCCCTCGCTTTACTCTCTATTCACTCGCTTTTTCTCCTTGTATTGATCTAATCTACATATAATACCCATCCATCACCACAAACCACCACCGCCCACCACACTATAATATATCCTATAGTGTAATCTACTCTCTCATAACTCTGTCACATCTCATAATACACATCACGTATACTACATCATGGTTTATAATCAAGGTTTGGCCGTTGGTTTAGGTATTGGTGTTCCTGCTGCTATTATCCTAACTGTTTGTTTTGTTATTTGGACAAGAAATCAAAGAAAACAATTAAAAGAAGATTCTTTAGAAAATGGAGTTGATTTGGATTTAAGAGATAATCAATCCTTTAATTCATTTCATGAAGAATTACATAAACCTTATAATAATTCAAAAATTTTAAATAAATCAAATAAATCAAATGAAATTAATGAAATTAATGAAATGGAAATTGAAAATGAAAATGAAACTGATCTGAATGATAAAAATATTGAAAAACAACCTTATTTAATTTCAAATACTTCTTCTTCAACAACAAATGTAACCGATATAACAAATTCAAATTCAAATTCAACAAATACAAATACAAATAGAAATAGAAATCAATATTCTCAACATTCACAACATGCTCCAAAAAATAATGCAAATCATGAAAAAACTTTATCCTCTTATGATTTTTATGAAACTTTTATACCAATATTACCTCATGAAAATTCATATTCATCAAACAATACCAATATAAATAACCATACTACCTCAAACAACAACGATTTATCTCAACCTCCTCCTTTATTAAAAAATAATACTGGTACTTTATCTGATATAAATGATAATGGAAGTACTACAACAAGTATAGATTTACCAAATAATACCTCACCAACAAACAATACTACAACCCCAAATAATAATATACCAAACCCTAACATTGAATCAAATCATCAATATACAAAATCACTTGAAAATTTAGCAAAACAATTAGCTGGTCCTTCATTTTTTGAAAAATTACCATCAAAGGCTCAACCACCAAGAAGTATTATAGGTTCGGGAAGTGGATCAGGCGCAATGGGGAATATGACAAATAATTCAAGTGGTGATTTAATTAAGAATAAATTAATTGATAATATTAATATAAATGATAATTTTATTTTTGAAGCTGGTTCCAAAAATCATCAAAATATGAATAGTCAAAATAATCAACAACAAGCTTCATCGTCCCAATCAACCACTAAACAAGAATCAATCGATAATGTTCAAAATAAAGAAATTGATGAATTAAAACAAATTCATCCATATAGAAGATTAAATAATAACAATGTTGATGATGTTGCTGATGATAGTGTTGATAGATTAAAGAATAATAAATCACCCTTTGATGATGATGATGAAATTAATGATGTTGAAAGTCAACCTGATGTTATATTTAAATAATCAAATCATTAATCAACATGAATTATATCATTAATCAACTATTATATCATCAATCAACTTTCATTAACTTTTCCCTTACTAATATTAGATTCGAAAATATGTTATTCGAGAATTTAATTCTAATTCTATCATCATCTTCATCTTCATCATATCATCAATAATTATATTATTATCTCAGTTTTAATGGTGTATCGATTGGTCATGATTAACTTATTATCTTGTTATCTTCACTTGTTTTCATTCAATGAATTTATCATAATTAAATCATAAATTACCTTTCATTATTTATAATGATCATATCATTCATACTCATTACTTAAACCATTTTGATGTTATTATGATTTACTTGCCTATCATCATTATCATTAATTTCTCTCACTTATTGTTATATTCATCACCCATCATTTATCATTTATCATTTATCATTTATCATTTATCATTTATCATTCATCATTTATCATTCATCATTTATCATTCATCATTTATCAACTATATTTATCACCATCACCCATATTTATCATCATGACCCAATATGAATTGATTTAATTAATGATTTAATCTTTCACCTACTTATATCTTCATGAACATGTTTACGTCATCATTTGATAAACCACCCACGTATTCATTTTCAATTAAATCTTTGAATTAACTTGAGATTATTTGAAAAATAGTTTTTCGCGGGATTCGAAAAGGCATGCTTGGCTGAGGTAGATATATACATTTCCGTTATCAGATACAGAAGAATGATTCTCTTTATAATTGAAGATTTGGGAATGATTTTTCCTTTACATCATTTGAAAAAGAAAATCCCAGGATACTTGGCTAGGGTAGATTTATCTACACCGAATCAATCAAATGATAAGTTTCCATTAAATCAGATTTCATCTCATTGGAATCAGATATAAATGGATTTTGTTTACATGGTTTGCATAATTTCTCATCATTCTCAGTTTACTTTATTATCTGCATTCTCAATCAAGGAGTTTATTAAGTTTATGGATGTGTTGATCATTACATTGATATCATTAGATGATAATGATTATGAGATCACAGATGTTTAAATTTAAGAAGATACGATTGAAGATTGAATATTTAAGATATGAAGTAAGTCATATTGAGTTTGATCAATGTCAAAGTAAGAATCAAAATCTTATACACCACCGAATATTCAAAAGTCTAATAATTTTGATTAAATATTCAATGAGTCAAGGAAGATGATTATAGACAAACTAACTCGAATAATAATTAATTTGAATAATATTCTTATCTCCATATAATTGTTACCTTTCACAAGTCCGGGCAAAGTTATTTCAAATGAGCCAAGAAGGGAACATTGAAGGAAAGGAATACTTCAAATAATCATAAATCTCATTCATCAGAATTCCCACCCCATATGATGACTAAACCCAGAATCTACAATTGAACATAGATAGAACCTTTACAACCAAACAATTAGTTATTATTATAAATTTAAATTTAACTTTAAATTTAACAATAATTATTTTTTTTCTTTTTCCCCCCACCTTCATTTCAATATAAATTATGATTACACTTATATTTAAAAACTTCATTTTAATTTAATTTATTAATAAACATAAAAATCAAACTTATCTTTTCGTTATGTATAATATAAAATTTAATTTTAAATTATAAATGTGTAATATCATGACATTATATATAGTATCATTGAATAATCATTCTCAAATCATTGAATTGGCTAATTGTTATCTTAGGTCATTTCATTGTTGAGAGTTAAAAAAGTTAATGATAAATTTAATCACTTCTTTAATATAATGTAATGTATTTTTAAGATTTAGTTCATCAACCATTTGACAAAGTTCTGTTATTTGTATATAGCAATATGAAATATTTACATATAGCTTAATATATGGCCATATGACTAATTTATGTATAGATTCTTTTTGAAGGAATCATCCTAGTTATTTCAACAAACAATACTTTCAAATTGTCTTTTCATTTAGTTTAAAAAAAAAATTGGTTTAAATCTTTTTTTTTTTTTTGCATCAATTGCAAATTAATATCACAACTTAATAAATGATTGAGTTCCCACCTTGAAAGTCAAGTTTGTGTAGTGAATAAGGTATGCATATGTGTTCGATTGTTTAACTCATATGACTAACAATGAATATAATTGAATTGTACTTTTCTTGTAATTAAAGTCATAAATATACGTATATATAGAAAACCCCAATTGTTATATATTATCATAATATGATCTTTTAAGACATCGGGTATTATATATACTTTGACTTTTCTTGTCTCATAAAACTCATTTGCATAAATCAAATCATAGTTTGATTTATGTGTGATTCCAGTAGCTTTACCCCATATATACTATTATTGTGTTAATCAGTTTATGATTTTAAATGGAAATGATATTGATGTTTTTGGGACAATCGCTATGAACATACATTAAAACAATATCGATGTTTATGGGTCAAATGCCATGAGCATAAATCATACTAAAGTATGAAGTTTATTCAACTATTGATCGTGTTAAAAGTTTGAAGTATATTATGTGTTGTAAACTTATTGCCATGTTCATTCATCATTTAGTATATTTTGATTTCATCTTAGTATGATTTTATCATATTTCATTCTAATACATATTTCCCATATTAGTTCAATTTTCACTTTGTGATCATGATAACTAGAGAAAAGAACAGTATATTATTCTATCACTCAACTACTGATAAATATAATACTTTCATCATTGGCTAAGTTCATTTAATCGAGAATTTCAGACAAAACAGGTTACTACATGGTTTTCATTGCAAATTCTTCGAGTTATGTTGTATATAGACTGAGATTATAAATTAAGTCAATAATTTTGTCACAATTTCAATTTTAAGTAAATTTAATACTTTATTCATGTTGACTAAATTATTATTGTACCACATTCATGAATAATTAGGATACTTTTCGAGTTATTTCACATTTCACTTCATATCAAAGTTACTCAACTTCATCATAATAGAGAAGACTCATCAATTGTTGTAATTACCATGAACTATAGAAAAATGACTTATCTATATAAAGTAATAAGTTATTTTTATAGATTTCAATTTTCATTATTTTTTTTTTTTGCAAAATGTTAAATTTCTTACGCAATCTTAAATGTTTAAAGTCAAAATCAATTTAATTGAAATAAATTATCCTTTTATCAATTGTGCTAAATTCATCTTAGTTAGTATTACTACAACACCATCAATTCAAATGAAAAATTAATTATGTTTAGATTAATAACTCGTAAGAGTAAAATACCTGAATTGAAGAATTTTCTCCCAAAGAATCCATATTTCAAATTCAATTCCGATTTCAATGCAAATTCCAGTAATTTAAATAGATTTATGAATATTGATCAAAACTCATTACAATTCAGAACTTATGCTACTTATAATTATTTTAAAAATACCAAACAAAAATCAATTGGTATAGATTATTTTCAACAATTGATTTATAAAAAAACTACATATTATACATTAATTATTATTGCATCAATTTATTTTTACTATCTTGATGCGGCTCCATATACGGGTAGATATAGATTAATGATTGTACCATATGCATTGGAAACTTATATTGGGAATAATGCATATAAACAATTATATAATGAATATAAAAATGATATAATACCACAACTGAATCCAAATTATAAAAGAGTTGGTAAAGTAATGACAAAATTATTAACAACGGCAATTAAAACTTCAAATAATGATGTTCAAATTGAACATTTAAAAAAATTAAATTGGAAAATTCATATTTTAAGATCAAATAAAGATACTCCACCAAATGCTTTTATATTACCAAATGGAAGTATTTTCATTCAAGAATCAATTTTACCAATTTGTGGTAATGATGATGGTTTAGCCACTGTATTATCTCATGAATTAAGTCATCAATTAGCTCGTCATTCACTGGAAACTTTATCCAAAAAACCAATTTATTTATCATTTATATTTTTTTCATATTTTGCATTTAAAATTGATTTAGAAAATGCTGTTAAGGGGATTTTTGAATTACCTGCATCAAGAGCAATGGAAACTGAAGCTGATAGAATTGGAGTTGAATTAATGGCAAGATCTTGTTTTGATGTTAAAGAATCACTTAATTTTTGGATTAAAATGAATCAATGGGAAAAAAATTTTACTCATGGTAATAATGGTCAATCATTTTTATTACCTTATTTATCAACACATCCAAATAATGAAACTAGAATTGAAAATATTAATCTGTGGATGCCTCATTTACAAAAAATTAAAGAAGATTCTGGTTGTCATGATTATCAATTTGGTTTATTTAATGATTTTAATGATTCACCAAGAAGTTTCTTTAATCGATAAAGAAAAACGTTTCTCTTTTTATATTTTTAACTTGTATATATACTTTTATTTCCTCTTGCTATTAAACAATCTTTTCTTTTTATGCTATTTACATTTACTTTGTAATATATTTACATGCTATCCACAATGTCTTTGTAATCATTTTCGTTGATTCACTTTGCATGACATGAACTTTTTTTCTACAAGTTAACCGTTATTTCCTCATATTCATCATTGTTTTTCTTCTTCAGATTATTAATCAATTTATCACTCTCATACGTTGAATCATTTGATAATTTATCAATCATTATGATTTCATTTTGTTTCATTGAAAATTTATATGGAATAATTTCAATTCTCATTTTATATTGCTCAAAATTAACTTTCTCGTCATTAAGTATTGGAGTTTTCAATAAATAAATTTCAATCACTCCTAATCTTTTGTTATTACTCATGTCTTTATTTGTAAAAAAAGGTACCGAAAATTTAATAAATTTTGTTATCTCTTCTTCTTCATCTTCTGATGAAAGTTTCATTTTATTCTTTTCACTTAAATTTGGTATTTCAACATTGGTATTTACAAAAGTTTCAATATTATCATGGTTTATATTAATACTTAATTGATCATTTTCATCAATAAATAATTTCAATAATTCATTCGTATCTATTTTACCTTCTTTTTTATTCTCAATAATATAGTCAATTATTTTTTTTTCAACAACTTGTAATACTTGAACTTTCAAATTATCAAACTCATTTTCAATTCCACTAACAACGTTCCCAATATCACTCATATCATATTTCTCAATTCTTATCTTATTTCCTTTACTTTCCCAATCTTCAAGATTTTGGGGTTTGATTTTATCAAACAGTTTATTAAATTGATACTTTTTCCACCTTTGATTTCCATACCAGCTTCCTAACAACAAAGGTGGACCAGCAGTAACCAAGGTGCTGGGATGGAAATGAGTTAAAAAGTATGATATCGCAATTAATGATGAAAAATACTTAAATGTAGTAGGTACTTTATAATTCCAATATAGTTTAATTGCATTTGTATTGGATCCATACGTTTTAATTGGAGGATAAAGCTCCGTATGTATATACTTTTTTGACTGTATACCAATCCTAAAGATTGGTTGCCTTATTCCTCTCTGTATCGGTAGTAATAACATATTATTGTGGTTTCAAGTTCATAACTTTATCATTAGTAGATATTCTCGTATATAAAAAAAAGTTGTAAAATCATATTGAGATTGAAAAAAAAAAAGAAAAAAAAATAAAGATTAGGAAAAACGCAAAAAAACAGTTTTTAAGTCACATAATCAGTTAACTGATCTGACCATATCAGTACATTATCAAGAGTCAAAGAAATACAAATCATGGGTCGAGCTGAAATAGGTACAGCGAAGTATCAATCTAAACAACTAAAAGCTTCAGGGCTACAAAAATTGAAATTTTATTGCCAATTATGTGAAAAACAATGTAGAGATGCAAATGGATTCAAAAATCATTTAAATTCTCCAAGTCATAAGGGTAGAATATCTAATTTAAATGATGCTGGTGAAGGTGGTGATATAATAGAAGAATATTCAAAACAATTCAAAGTTGATTTCTTGAGATTATTGAAATCGAGTCATGGTACTAAAAAAATAAATGCTAATAAGTTTTATCAAGAATATATACTAAATGATAAGAATCATATTCATATGAATTCAACTAAATGGAGAAGTTTAACGTCTTTCATAAAATATCTTGGAAGTAATGGTGACGTGAGAGTTGAAAAGGGACAATCAAGTGAAGACGATGAATTCAATTTAGATATAAAATTGATTGATAAATTATTAATTGATAACTCATCATCAAACAAATTAAAGGATTTAAAAACTGATGAACAAATTTCAATGAAGTTTATAAATGATCAAATCGAAAAGGGTAAAATATACGAAAACTCAAATAAACCTTCAGTTCCTCAACCCCAACCACAACCTCAACCTCAAACCCTAAATTCAAAGCCATTAAAAGTTTCTTTGAAATCATCAACTGCTAAAAAACGTCAGTTGAAGTCTGCATTTGGTGATAGTGATGATGAATCTGATTCCAATTCCGAATCAAACGATATTTCATCTCAAAAGCACCCAGCAAAATCATCAAATATGCTGGTCATCAGCAAAAAACTTTTTTCCAAAAAAAGATGAATTACGAACTTGGATAATCAAAATACGATATGCAAAATTTTTATTTTTGTTACCTATAAATACTAATACAATAATAATGACTTTAGAAGCTGTAAAGACAAATGCTAAATAAAACAAAATGAAATGAAATGTAAGAAATTAGATGAAAATAAAATGAATTGAAATGACATAAATAATAAATCAAAAAGAAAAAAACAAGATTGCAAAATATAATAGCATTCTATATTCTTTCATAACACAATACGTACACATCTCTAGAGTGTAAATCACTACAGTCCACGTTTTGTTCATTTATATGACCATGATGTACATTAAGTTTAACGGTATCATCATCAAATACACACCAGTAGGCTCGTTTCAAATTATCACTGTTTTTATTATTTGGAGATTGATTATAAGTGGACTTGTTGATAATTGAGGTATAGTGACCACTTTTCAAATTACCATAATGATTGATTAAACCAACCAATTTGTAATTTATCTCGTGATGAATATCATTGAAATCATTATTGAATTTTAGTTGCAAAGGATATTTTATTACAGTATCTAATTTATCAGTAAGGTTATACATTGAAAATCTTGATAAATGAACTAATAATATTTGAGGTAATTTAATGAACATAAGTGTTTTAAATGAAATCGATGTGTTCATTGGGGCTGGTACTGTATGTGAGTTTGAATTCGACGAGGATTTTTTTGATGGAGATTTACTTCTTTTGGCTAGTCTAAAAATTCCACTTCTTTTTGGTGTGAAAACGGGGTGATTATCTAGTGCATGACCAGTGTCGGATTGTTGTTGACTTTCGTTTGATGCTTTATTACATTTTGGACAATTCCATGCATTATCTCCTGTCAAAACTTCATCTTGAGTGTAATATCTTAAGCAATCAGCTAGATCAACGACTTTTCCCACATTATTACTTGGAATTGGCAATGAAAGAATTGTGAAAGGAGAATAATTTATTGATTCATATCCACAAGCATTACAAATTAATTTGTTTTGTAAATGACCTTGAAACAAATCATTAACTGGTGAATTACCTTCACTCTTTATCAATGATTGATACCATTTTAAATATTCATTTTTATCTTTAGCATTGATATTTATATTCCATTTTAAGATATACTTTTCCAATATTGGCATATCAATACTTTCATCTAAATAAGTATATGATAACTCTTCATGCAATCTTTCCAAAACAAATAACAAAAATTCTTGAGCATCCTGTTGTTCATGGGGAATATTGAAATCGGGTTTCAATGTAGAAGCAACTCTTAAAAACTTAGTTGGCGCTATAGATGAGCTTCCATGCATCGTAAAAGTCCTCAATAATCCAGAAATCGCTTCTGATAGCAATGATGAATCTCTTGAATTTTGCAGCAACTTCATTAACTGAATAAATTTAGGATCCTTAATGTATTTGTGATATTCCAGATTTGTGAACAAATATTTGAATTGACTCAAACCGAACAAAAGTTGAATTGTCAGATTTATATAACACGATGATCCAAAATTTCTGAGTCCACAAATTGAAAGATCCTTCATATGCTGAAGTTTTTGATTCTTGATTTGACTTTGTTGCAGTTTAACATGTGGTGGAATAATTGATGATGTATGGCTTGGTATTGATTGGGTGGGTGGATTATAGTAATAATTCGATGGGTGAGATTGTTGGTATTGCTGTCCGCTATGAGGATACTTTTGAGTTTGAGCTTGTGGATATTGAACGTATTGTTGTTGATTATATGACGAAATTTGATTTGGAGAATGGTATTGTTGAGGATTCAATGTGCGTGAAGTTGTATGCGGTGTAAAAGATTTACCATTAGAATGGGTATTAAATTCTCGACTTGAAGGTTCAACTATATGACCATTGGTATAATTATGATTTATATTGTGACCGTCTAGTTGGATTGATCCATTTGCATGTACTTGTGTTGGCACAGGAATAGGAGGTCTTGTTCTGGTTGGCATCATTTGTGCTGGTGGCCTATTATAACCGTTAGAGCTTGTATATTGGCTCATGTTTTGAATTGAATAGGGTGAATCCACTGACTTACTTCGAATTTCTTCTCCATTTGCTATCTTTGTATGAACTTGACTGAAATCATGACCATTTGATAATAATGATGGATCACTTCTATTTGAGTTTCGGAAAATAAGTTCATCAGATGCATGATTGTTCAAAGGATAAGGTATTGGATCTTCAGATTCCCTTAAAGGATAAGGTGTCGATAGTGGTCTTCTATGTGATGGATTTTTAGGAACAGAGGGAGGATCACCTTTTGGTAAAGGTGGTAAATTTGAGCATGGCAGATCAACTGACTTAATAGGAGGAAGAACGTCAAGCTTGTTTGCCACATCTTGAGTTGGATAGACATTAGTACCATAGTTTACGTCAGGCAAGTCTTTGACATTGACAGAAGGAAATCTTGCCTTGAACTTAAAGATTGAATCATCATCTTCTTCACCTCCGACGACTCTGTCTTCGTTATAAGCCGGGGTATTACTAGGTGGACTCATTATGTAATCTTTTGGAGGTCTTCTCAGGTTTTTGTCTTGTGGTACATGAGCTGTAACACTATTTTCTTTCTTCGTTGCATTTTCAGAAATTTCTTTTTGCTTCAAATAATCTATATAATCATATAACCACGCATATAATTCATTCACGTCAAAACTCAAAAGACTCTTCAGACTGAGATACTGCAAGACCCATTTTCTTAATTTTGTTAAGGGAACAATGTATGAATCATTTCGTATTATATCATCAGTATTATAAAATGCAAAAATATTCAAGTAAATGATAAAGTCTTTACCATTTGATTCTATGAATTGATCGAACCCTTCAAAATGCATCATTATAAAACTATTTATGAAGTAATTGAAAATCAAGTAGCCTTTAATATAAATTGTAAGACCTTGTTCTGTGTTTACCAACAGAGACAGTTCTTCATAAAGTAATTCACAGTAATCTATTAAATCGAATATCGACTTTGATCTCAAATTTTCATCAAGTTGTAAACTTCTAAATTCATCATGTATTACCTTGACATAGTGTTTTTTGGTTTCAGATTCATCATGAATTTCACCATCTAAGGGCAATTTCAGGGGAGGTGACTTATTGGGACGATTTGGGGGTTTGTTATTATCGTATGGCATAATAAACGTCTAATGACGGAAAGTATGCAAAAGGTTGTATATTTCGAAATATTGACCACTGGAAAGTAAATGGATTAATAGTGACCAAGCGAATATGGTCAAAGTAATCCAGAGATTGTGAATGCAAGTCACAAATATACAAATTGTTTTTGGTATGACTTTGTCAGGAGGTTCCGGATCAAGTTTATGTAAGGTATGATTATTGTTGTTTATGTGGGGGAGGTGTTGAAAAAAAAAAGGAGTGTAATTTATTATATGAAAAGAATTGCAGCTCTTGCAGTTTTCATTTAATTCAAGAAAGTATCAATGTTCTGATCTTTGCAATTCAATTAAAGCCTCAAGCGCTGATGATGCTTTTGATTTAAATCGAGGGGGGTTTTGCGTGTTTCTTTCCTGTCAATCATATTTTCTTTTTTTCTTTAATGCTTATTTTTAACTGGGAGAGGCGCATTAAATCATTGGAAGCGTCTTCCGTAGTTTCACAAAGATGCAAAATTCAGAGAGTGATTAGTGATGAATGATTAATATAAACTACACCTGCACTTGCTGCATATACTTGACATCATATTTGTTTGGGCTTGTGGGTTCATACGTGCATAAATGCTAAAAAAAACAACTATGGGACATGCTACATCGCTTTTCAAAGTTGTTGCAAATGACGTGAATATTCTATTATGTTTCTAAGAAGGATTGAAAGGGATCATTCCAAAACTACTGACCAAGCTGTCATAAACGGTGCTTACCTGATTTTGTTGTGAGCTTTCTGGATTAGAAGATCCTTCCTTGGTATATACATTATAGTACAACCCGTATAAGTTCAGTGCCTCGTCATCCGCTTCTTCTTCATCAATGTCCTCTCTTTGGTTATGTTCTGAACCGTTGCTGGGTTGTGGTGTAGCACTACTAGTGAAGTAATGTAGAGGATGATGTTGTGATACTGGTTTTGATTGCGATTGGGATGTCTGAAGATTAAAAGTCGAACTAGAATTTGATTGTGACGCTTGTAACTGTTCCTGATTTGATTCATGAGATGGTTGTTGTTGAGGTTGTGCTTGTGGTGGTGACTGTTGTTGCTGCTGTTGCTGCTGTTGCTGCTGCTGCTGATTGTTTGGTAAGTCAGTTAGATTCCTCATTGTTTCCCAAAAATCAAGCCCTTCTTCTACATCGTCATCATTGTCTCCTTCAACTGTTTCATGTTCCATTTTGACTCGCTTAACTGTATTGACATCAGTGACATTGTTTATACCTCTCTTATTGTTATTGTTGTTATTATTGTTTATTTTAGATCCATTAACGTTTGCTTCTGCTGCTACAGCAATTTGAACGGCTTGTGTCAATGGAGTCAACGAATTTGATCTATTTTCCTCTGCACCATCATGATTAAGATGGTTGGTATTAGACTCAGCTTTTTTACCGTAACCTGAAACCTCAGAATTCAAAAGTCTGATCAAGTCAGAACCTTTGGTGGAGTTGGAATTATTATTGACTGTATCACTTGTGGATAAAGTAGTAGTTTCTTCTCGCCCATTATCTCTACGTTTCTGGTCATCATTTTCACCAAGATGATGATGATGGTGGTGATGATGGTGGTGATGAGTTTGTCCACTACCACTTTTAGAACTCGTGGCAGGTGACGAACCTGATGAGTTTAGTTTGGGGACTTCAGTTAAAGGTGGCAAATAATTAAAATGTTGATACCTTGTCAATTGACTTTCAGGTTCTAAACCAAAATAGGGACCCGTTTGGTTTGTCGAAATCGGTGGAGATGCGTTATTACCAGTATTGGTGTCCATGGAAGAACCAGGTGTATTGCCTGTTAATTGATTCAATATACTAAATGGAGAATTCAATTGACTAGGTTCATATGATTGATTGTCTGATGTAATTTGATTTGTCGGAATATTGTTTGAATATGACGTTGGAATTGAAATAGGTGCTAGTGGGGGTTGAGGTGGAGAATAATGATGATGAATGTGTTGATGTACTGTTATTTCTAGCCCTTGGCTTTTAGCATAACCAATCAAATCTTGAACTGTTTCCTGATTTTTTATAAGTCCTCCATTTTCGCTATTGAGAAATTTATGATGCGGTAAATCAGGTTTATCGTTATCTCCTGATATGGTGTATCTCCAATCCACTTCGCTATTTACTGGCCTCGTTATTGCAGATTGGTGCATTGGTCTTCTATTCATTAATTGTGGAGACGCTTGTGATTGTGGATGATATATTTGAGGTTGTGGAGGTGATTGTGCTTGTGTTTGATGTTGTGAAAAATTTGAGTTTTTCATCTTCGTATAAGAATGATTATTTGAAGTCTTTGATGTTAAATTTGCACGAGTTTGAGAAGGTGAAATAATTGTCGATGATGTAGGTGATGACGGTTTCGATATTTTATTTGAAGCAACTTCAATACTATTTTTGTTTGTTGTTTTATTATTTTTGAAGCTTTCTAAAGCTTTGGTGTCGAGTGTGCCATTATTTATAGAGTCAACCTCTTGTTTGATTATGGGATCTGCTTTACCTTTGACAACATCTGTAACTAGCTTTCTCCATCTATTTCTACATGTCAACGATGGACGACCAGCAATTTCATTAGAAATTGTTCTCCACTTTGTTCCATGAAGCTTTATTTGCCTAATTAATTGTAAGTCTTCATTATGACTCCAAGGTTTCAAACGATCTTTAGTACTAGGATCTAAAACTTCAAGATACCTTTTTGCACATTGATCATCAGTTCTACCCACTATTTCACCCGACACCTTTTGCCAATATGGACCAAATTTTTTATGAGCTTGAATAAGCATATCATCTTCCTCTTTAGTCCATTTACCTCTTCTTAAAGTTGGATCCAATGAATTACACCATCTTTTACGACAATCTTTTGGTTTCCGTGAACTAACGTCCGAAATTTTTTGTGAAACAATATCCCATTTAACGGATTCTGAAGGTAAGTCATTTATTTGTGATGGATATAGTTCCTTCATTACTTCGAACAACCTATGATCTTCATCTTTTGTCCATGGTTTACGACACTCTCGTCTAAACGTCTGAAATCCAAGGGATTCAGTTATCGATAATGCATCAAAGCGCTGTATTTTCTTCTGCAGTGAATTTGAAGCATCTTCAGTATTTTGATTTGTCGTCGCAGAGTTGGACATTACCTAAGTGAACCTATATTTGACGTATCGAGAAGTAGACGTAACAAGTACTAAGGGTATGCTTCTTACGAATATCACTAGACTGAATTTCACTCTATTAAAAAAAATAAATAAATAACGAGAATATAAAAGTATATAACTCTAGATTCGAAATGATGGAGTAAATTTGTACAAGTTCAATTACGGATAGTTATTTTGCAGTAGATTCCTAGCGTTCAATTTTGCACAATGTGAATGCATATGCTTCCAGTTTGATATACGGAGTGTTGATAGTGATGGTGTATTGTATGTGTGTATGTAATCAGCAGAAAGAGTCATATCAAACCGTTTGACAGGGGAAAAAATTTGACTCGATCAGCGCAGCTTGAATTTCTTTTTTGCGCTGGGCACGTGACTTTCTCGATTATTGGAGACCATTAAACATAGTTGCAATTATTCTTGTTTAGTTTCTGAGTTCTTGATCTGCCTATTATCAATGAGTCTAAGTAAGTTTCTGAGTAGCATAGAGATTGTCACTTTACCAATTGATGGAGTGTATAAACCTGCTTTTGTTTTAATATCTTCATTAAAATTTTTAGCACTAGCAAAATTTATCACAACGGTACCGTTTGACACATATTTGGTGGGGAATTTATAATTTTCAGAAGGTACCCCTGTTATTATAACATCACAGAGAGGTGCAAGTTTTTCGACAGTATGTTCTTCTCCGTTTAAATCTATCACTTTATGTCTTTGTTCTGACAAGTCATCACCCCTTGTATATTGTTGAATGTCATTTATATCCACAGAATATACTGTTGCGCCATCATTAGCTAATAACGCCGCTAACGGACGTCCAACAATTTCTGATCTATTGACGACTAAAATTTTTTTACCATAAAGTCTATTTCCATAGTGTAGGATTTTGTTATAAACTCCTAAATATTCCAAAATTTTTACCATCGCTAATGGAGTACATGGTAAAATGGATTTTTGTTCGTTATGAGGAGGATCCAAGTATCTTACATTATGATACAAATTATGATAATATAAAAAGTTCAACCCTTCAACATCTTTTTCAGCAGAAATTAATTGCTGTAAGTACTGATCTTGATTATTTCCAAAAACTGGGAAGTAAACCATTATCCCATGTATATCATCGTCTTTATTAGCTCTTACAAGAGCACTTTCCAAATCATTCTTGTCGACTTTTATCAAATCATATTGAAAGCCTAATGATTCACAAGTTTTACTAGTCCAGTTGGCGTACATTTCAGCAGCGGGATCATTATTCGCTAAAAGCCCAACTAATCTTGGAGTAAGCGATAATTGCTTAACTTGACTGGTGATTTCTTCTATATACGGTTTGGCGATTGTTGAAGCCAAAATGGTTCTTCCGGCTGGTTTAACTATAGGAGTATTGGATGGTTCTATAGACATGATATTCTCTTGTTTTTTTGTGAAGTTGACTACTAGTAGTTTGATAATGAGTATGACTGGATGGCTATGTTAGGCGTAGAATAAGGAGAAAGGAAAAGCAGTGTAGTGGGTTTGTATAACTATGCTGAAAAATTAAAGTACACCAAGTAATTGTGCTTCTTATATTTGAAGTCAGATTGAGCGGTTCGAGTCAATTCAGGGCAATTTGAATTTTTCAGAAGGTCAACTATTTTCGCATCCCCAGTTTTTCTGCGTACGTGAGATTTTATTAATATATAGAGATGGACTCGGGTTAATCAATCTAACCAATTTTTCTACTTTGGTTCCAAGTCCTCTTTTTGTAGCAAAGAATAAGTTGCAGCAAAATCGTTATGTCATTTCTTCTATACACTAGAGCTAAAGTCTATTTATTGTAACTCTAATTTTATCTTAAGTGTGCGCTTGCGTTCTTATATAAACTTTGCCATATAAAAGCCTCACTTAACATTAGTTCAATGTCTTTTTCTTTCCAATTACTGGTAGGGGGATTCTGTAAGAACAATAAAATCTCTTGAAAGTCTTTTTCTTTCAATTCATTACTAAACTTGATCAAAAAGGCAGCACAAACGTATATATGAAAGTTATTAAATCCTAAAGGTGTTTCGCTTAGATAAGTATCCCACATCCTTATAATAAGGCTGATGGAAAGCTCTCTCATGAGCAAACAATTCATCCACCTAAATGAAAATTGAATAAATTCAATTCCTTCTTTATCGAAATGTTGTAGTAATTCAATATCAATTTTGGAAATTAAATTTCTCAAATCCCCAACCTGTCTAATGATTCCTGGTTGTTCATGGATATAATTATCTGTTATATTCTCTAATAGCCTCGATAAACACCAATATGTGTCGGCTTCGATAATGCTTGAAACTCTTGTAGATAATTTACTTGGATTGAAATTATCTATGTTATAATTTAGCAATTCTGGATCATTCATTAGGCTTTGTTCCTCGGTATCTTGTGAGTCAAGTAGCCCAGGTATGAACAATAATGAATCTTCATCATTGTCAATATCCAAAGGTTTATTGGGTAATTGCGAAATCTTAGTCCTTTGCAATTGCCAAAGATAATTATTTAAAAAAATTTGATAAAAAGGTGTACATAAATCATTTATACCTTGAACATATCCACTTGCAGGATGCCTCACGGCCCATAAATACAAAATTTTCCTAAGGGATTGTTGAGTATTATCATATCCATATAGTTTGATGGTAGGATTCGTTCTCTTTACATCAATTTTTATTTGATGATAAAGTTGTTTATCACGATTGAGACTATTATTGTTGTTATTTGATGCTGAACTTAGTGAAACTGACGAATCGTTGTTTGAATCTTCATCTATCATAGAATCAATCCCACTCAAACCATCCCAATATTCTTGCCTTTTTCTTTTCAATGTGGATGCTTGTCTTGATTTATTGGTTGGTAAATAGCCTAGAAGAACTTGCCATGTGATTGCCCTGTATTCTGGTGGAACTCCATTCCATGAGAGCTTCCTCAAATCTTGTATATTTATATTGTTATCATTGACCAAAATTTTCTTGAACTTGAAATATTTCGAATTTAATTGATTTAATCTGTTGATTTCACTCTTCATTTGATAATCCTCATAGTCTAATGATTCCTTTGGTATCATAACCTTAGGACTATTGTTTGTTGAAGAAGTCGTCACTGGCATCATTAAGTCGGGATATAATGAATCTAACATCGGACTAGGCTGTAAATTTAGAGAGCTCCTTGATGAATTTGCCGATCCATAATTGTTATTACTTAACTTTGATATATTTTTATTTCCGATTGATGTCTTTGAGTTATTATTTATAGTCACATCACCCAAATCTGCATCCCAATCGTCATCCAAATCAGTGTATTTATGATGACGGGAATGTGAATGTGATCGTTGATGAATTGGTCCTGTAGCTAAATTTGAGCCAGTTCGGTGTAAACTATTGTTTTGGTATGGTGAGGTTCTATTCAAGTTGGTTACAGAATTATTGACATGTGATGATAAAACGTTCTCAGGTGGTGGAGTTGATCCCAAGTGAGAGAATGATGCACCAACTGGACCTGATGCTGATCTTTGAGATGGTGTTTTCCTTAAACTCGTATTACTTCCAGTTGGGTAAATAGACCCGCTATTTCCTTGAGGTGAAGTATAACCATAAGATAAATTACCATATATCGAGCTATTGACTTCTTTAAATGTATCCTTGGGGGGTCCTGGTTGCTGTTGTGTTTGTGAATGTGAGTTCGTTGAAGACGACCCTGTCAATGATAAGTTCTTTAAAAATGATGATAAATGTTTTCCCTTTCCTCCATTTTCTCCGAATATAAATTCATTATTAGAGCTTTGATAGACCTGTGCCATTTCAGGTTTCTTTTTGCCCATGATAGATGCTGAAATTGTAAATTAATGGTAATAGACGTAATTGGTGCTTCGTATTATTTTTACTTTGATAGTTTGCGTTCGAGATTTTTGTCGTTTACGGTGTACTCTCGAGTTTCAATTTTGTGCTAATTTACACACACATCGATCTACAAACAACTATATTTCTTGTACATATTTTTAATGTTTTATTTATAATGTTGAGTAATTCGATAAATTGAATAAAGTTTAAATAAGATAAGATAGAAAAGAAAGGGGTTAATGTAGGAAAAAAAAATCTATGTTAATTAAGCAGAAGAAATTTCACCTTTGACAGCAACTGAACCTTGTTTTAATTCTCTACCAGAGACATGTAAAGTACCATTTTGAGTGATGTTAACGATAACTTCTAATTTTGAGTTTGGTTTTAAATCTTTTAAGGATAATTCTGCTAATAAGTCACCAGCAACGTACACAACTTCTTTTTTAATTTCTGGTTCGTCATCTGATTCATCTTCCGAATCATCTGAATCTTGTTCAGCTTCGATAACAGTTTCTTTGACAGTTCTTTTACCTTCAAATAATTCAATGAGAACTGAAGATGATTCACCATTAGTGACCTCTAAAGATTTTTTTATAGGATAAGCGGTTTCAGAAACTAAGATTGAAACAAAATTACCTTCAGCATCTTTGATACCTATTGGTTTGGTGATATGTTGGGTATTGACAACAACTGGTTGTAAAGATTCTTTGATTTCATCTTCATCAAATGCTTCAACTAAAGAAGCTTGTAAAGCAGCACCACGTGCGACCAATTCAGATGGATTTTGGGCTTTTGGATCCAAAGCTGGAGAAACAACTGTAGTAGATTCTGGGAATAAAAATGAGACGTTAGCTGCTAATTTAGGGGTATGAGAAACACCACCAACTAATAAAACTTCATCTATGTCTAATGATTCTAAGCCGGCTTTTGAAACAGCTTTTTCAACGAAAGCACTTAAATCGGATAAAACTCCTCTGGCAGTTAATTCATATCTCAATCTATTGATTGAAGTAAGGAAATCAAAACCTTCGGCTAAAGATTCAATAGAACAAGAGGAAGATTGAACATTTGATAAAGTCTTTTTGACAACAATAGATTCAGCTTTTAATTTGGCTAACGATCTAGCATTGTTTCTTGGATTAGCTTTGAATTTCTTTTCAAATTCTTTGGCGAAGAATTCGGATAATGAGTCATCTAATTTATCACCACCTAAACCATATTGATGAGAAGTAGATAAAATAGTCAAAACACCACCTCTGACAGCAATAACGGCAGCATCTGATCTGATACCACCAAAGTCGGCAACTACGTAAATTTTATCTTGTAACAAACGATCTTCTTCAGCGGATAAGTAAGCTAATAAAGCAGATGATGGTTCGTTGACCAATTGTAAAACTTTCAAGCCAGCACCATTAGCAACTTTAGTGATTTCTGATCTTTGTGCTTCGGTGAAATCAGTAGGAACAGTGATTACGACACTTTCAACCTTCTTACCGATATAATCTTCAGCAGCACGCTTTAATTGAATAAAATGTCTTGTAGCAGCTTCTTCGACTGTAACAATTTCAATCTTTTCATCAGCTCTGGTGATTTCGTAACCAATGCCACCATTTTCAGTCTTGATGGCTGGAGCACCAACTTTTGAAACTGAGGTATCAACTTCATCGAATTTTTTACCTATGAAATCTCTGAAGTTAATGATTGTGTTTTTTGGGTTTCTGATCAATTGTGATTGAGCTTGTGTACCATGATATTCGTCTTCACCAATATATGATAAAACAGATGGAATAGAACGATCACCATCTGGGTTGGCAATGACATCTACTTTACCATCTTGGCCAGCAACGGCAATAGAGGAAGAGGTGTTACCAAAAGTTATACCAATAACAGCAGACATTATATATTGAATTAATTATGATTTTACTATATTTTGATAATAATAATTTAGTCGTTAAAATTTTATTTTCATTCCTTCATTTTCAAGTAGATTTTTTCCAGTGAAAAAAAAAAACTAAAAGATGAGGGTGGTTCCAGTGATTACGTAATACAGACTGCAAACTCACTAACTTCGTGAGCTAAAATGTCTTTGTCAAGTGTCAAAATGATAGGACCCATTAACTTTACTCGAAGCATTGAGTGTGTTCGTCAGTCAAGCCTTCTTTGAGCTCACACATCTTCGTTGCTGATGAAATAAAATTTATTTTTTAGTGAATTATCAAGAATTGAGAAATAAAAGCTTTCAGTCATGTACTTGACTAAAGCTATATGGGGCCATTCGGGGCTCATTTAATAAGCTTACAGTGAAATGGCAAGCCAGTGATAAGCCATATAAATCACACTTCTTTGCTTAAGAGTGATTTCTGTATCATGCAGCTGAAATAGAAATCTTCAATTTTCTTTTGAGGAAGTACCTCTTGGAATTCGGATTTTGACTATCTTTGTTTTTTGAATATAATCAAGTATAAGCTTTTGAGAAGCGCAGTGCAAGCTTTTGATAAACTCCTACTCAGAAACCATTTAATATGAGTCGTTTAGGTGAAACTAAGCTAATAAATAATTAAGTACAGGCCAAGCCATAATTTGTAAGGGATTAGATAATAAGAAGTTGAATTTATCACTGAAATAAAGATAGCAGGCTCAGGAGATAAGGATCACATATATGTGTTTATTCATTTTATTGATTAACATTCACAAGACGTACAGCATATCTTCGATCGATTTCCCAAAATTAAAATGTTTAATAATTGTTAACTTTTTTATCTTTTTTCAAAAAATTCAAGAAAATCTTCATATTATACATAACCCTTGTTAAAACGTGCCTATAATGACACACTACCGTATACAAGCAACTGTAAGCTACGCTGCATTTGCTACTAGGGCTTCATTATTGAATGTGGTTTACTCACGTCTTAATATGTCTTCATTTAGAGTGAATCGTGGATGGATGAGAGTTGCGAAAGCATTAAAATATTTTAACGATTATTTGAAATCTGGCTGGTAAGTTTCAGACTACAACCAGACAGGCGGGCTCGCCGACTCGCTATAAATAACTTTCAAAGGTTTCTAATACGAATTTTCAGTGAAATATAGAAATGTCGATTAACGAAAAAAAAAAAAAAAAGGTCGTGCCCGGATTCGAACCGAGGTCGTTTGGAAGCTTTAATATCAGATCAAAACCAAAAGTGATAACCGACTACACTACACAACCATATTCGCTGGCTTGGAATTGTTTTGAGGAGTGCGACTCTGTCATCGAAGCCAGAAATGTTTACTAATTTCAGCAAAAAAAAAAGCAAAAATGATAGTAAAAAAAAAATGCAAAATGGGTTACCCAGTGGAGTTATTCTAGTAGCAAATAACTTCCACTGTGCAATCATTTCATAAATGCTACTGAGTGCGAAACTGAGTAGTATGGTGGGAAACCATATGTAAATCTCATAAGCCTCAAATACACAAAT
>JANIJN010000081.1:0-35816 GCA_030557975.1 Soucietia sequanensis | reverse complement strand
TGTGTATTTGAGGCTTATGAGATTTACATATGGTTTCCCACCATACTACTCAGTTTCGCACTCAGTAGCATTTATGAAATGATTGCACAGTGGAAGTTATTTGCTACTAGAATAACCCGCCCATATTTTTCCCAGATTTATTAAATTTTAAAACTAGAATGATGCAAGGTGTATTTTTCACAGAAGGCAAATTTTTGGCTATTTAAGCCTGTTTGGCCAAGCGGTAAGGCACTTCACTCGTAATGAAGCGATCGTTGGTTCGACTCCGACAATAGGCATTAAGTTTTTGGAATTTTTTTTTCTGCCATTTTTAATCAGACTTAAAGAAATGTGCTTGTAGAAAAGAATATTACAGGTGTTTATTATCTAATGTACATTGAATAAACTATTTAAGTCAATTTAGGAGGAGGTGGTGGTGGTGGTAATGATCCGTTGTCTGTTGAACCATATTGGATATCAGCTTCCTTGGACTTTGCGAATTCTTCATCTAAGTTCAAGCCTGCTAAACTGGCTGCTCCTTTACTAGCTTTTTTCTTTCTAGCTCCAAGCGACCTTGGTGGAGGAGATACTGTAGAGAGTGGCTGTGGTACGAATACACCAGGAGTAGAGTCGTTGTCAGCCATTGGTGTTACAAGATTTGCAGTTTCTTGAGAAGGTGGCGCGGTCTCTGGCTGTACTGAGTTCAAGTCGTATTGAAGAGTTTGATCAGACTGGAATAAGATGTCATCAACTAATTCATTGCTATCGAATTTTCCTATGACCTCGGGGATTCTATGTAGTAATCCATAACCAACATCACAACCCAAAATTCCTTTATTATGACCTGATCCCCAACTTCTTGATAAATTCACGGTGACAGGACGTAAAACGTCATAATCATGATTATAAACATATAAGGTTATAGGCACGTTGTCCTCATTATTACGGGAGTAGTGAAAGTTATAGTAGCTTAGGACCGTTCTTGACAACAAAGATTCTCCACCTTTTGACAAGAGTCCTTTGCCGTTTATATCATCGTTAAATGCTGTATCGCAGCCAATAATATAGTCAGCATGTGGAACTAATTGCGCCTGAAATGCTGGAGAGCCACTATGGGTCGTTAAAATTCTCCAGACATAAGTTGCCGTATTTAAATGTTGTGATTGTAATGTGAAACCTATTTGCTCAATATTGTTCAAATACAAGTCCTGTACAGATTCGTCTGTAGTTTCTGATCTCTTAGATTCGTCGAACTTATCCAAAGGTACCTTTATTTGTCTTATCACTCCACCCTTTGCACTCCAAACATCAAGAGTGACACTTTTACTACCATTTTCATTATGAGCGATTGTTACTAATTCTTTAAGAAGTACATCATAACTTATCATCCCAGCTTGCTCTTGTGTAGTGTCACCGCCATAATTGATAGATCCATCATCATTGATGCTGTATGTATAATTCGATAAGGAGGGGTACATCATAGGCAATTCGTGATGATTCACCCGAACGATATAATCAAACCATGATTCAAATCCTAATTGATGTGCCAACGAATGTGGAATTACATTGAGAACACGTAAGGCATAGCCCTTATTATTTAATTGCAATGCACTTTTGAAGTACGAGTCCTTCTTCAATTCGTCTGAATTGCCTTCCAACCTATCAACGAACTTCTTGGCGAACGAAAACATTTTGTTATATCAGCTACTTGAAATTAAACCGTTGAATAGAATTGTCTTGTTTCAACTATATTTTAACTAATTCGTCGATTTGATTACTTTCGCATAATTTTAGGTGTACGGCTTTTTCTAGTGCTGCAATCAAATTATAAAAGACATTATAACATTAAAATATAAAAAGACGTGATCTATATAGTATACATAAAAAAATTAATCGTGAAGTGAAATGTGTAAAAATTTTCTTTCTAGGCTTACTAAGTTGCATTGGAAAGACCACCAGAAAATGCCAAACTCCAAGTTCTACTTTGACCATTATCTAAATAGTCAGAGTTCCAATCATCTGATGAAAAAAAATCGTATGATGACTGAGCATCAAATAAGGCTTGATTGAGTCTCAAAATACCAAGCCAGCCGCTGTCAACATTATCAATAAATGTTGTGATTTGATCATTCCACTCTTGTTGAGCGAAGTCCCCTCTTAAATAGGAAGACACAGGTGTTATTGGTAACATATGAATACCATGAACATATTCAGGATGTTCATCTGGTGTACCAAAGTAGGTAGTATAAGTGACTTTGTTATCAAAGAAGATACCCGAAACTTTATTTTCAATGATTTCCGATGGTTCTACATCGTTATCTGATCTATAGTAGAAATATTTGTTCATTGCTCTTCTCATAATAGACAACATCAAGTCACCTCTAGCTTCCATTGATTCGTTTTCCACGACCGAACCCCATAGCTTCATACCATAAGCAAAGTTATAATCTTCTGATGAGGATTCTTCATTCTTACCATCGCCAGATGCAAAAAGTCCTGCCGCCCAAGAATGGCCCGCAAACCAATCAAACATTCTAGAAACTGGGAAGTAAGAGTCGTCATCCGAAGGATTGGCAACATCTCTAATAAGTGTGTTCACCCATTCTTTATTATCTTCGGCCCAAGTACCACCAAGCTTTTTGTCAACATAACCAACAACTGCGGCAGCGTGAACGTAATATCCATAATGAAAGTGATGATCATTATAATAACCAGCTCCATAATCAGCACCAGTATCACCATCTTGAGAAGCAGTAGAGGTTACACCTCCAAATTTAGTATCATACATTAATTTGAAATATTGATTATTGTTGAAGAATGGTTCAAAGGCATCTTTCATATCAGATAATGTGGAATTGGTCACTTTCTCGTCTTCAATGATATCACTAACAACTAATAATAAATAAGCATACTTGTCCAATAATTTCCCAGATGAATAAGTAGAGTCAACAACTTGTACCGTTTCGTTGATATCAACTGCCAATTCTGTATTGGCGGTTTCTGCTAAAAGCTTTAATTGATCTGTATCGTATGATAAGCTTCCATTCATGTTTTGAGCCCAAGGCAAAAACCCAATATCAATTTGTAAAGATTCTGACATGATTATTTCATTTGTTAAATAGCCATACATGTTACCTTTAGTAGTAGAAGCTAATTTAATACCTGTTGATGTATCACTTGTTTCGTCAGTCAATGACTCGACATGATGAGGTAAAGCAAAAATAATAGTTTTATCAGAGCTCGAAGTTCCGTTCACAGAATATTTAAAGCCATATTGAGCATCATCGCAAGCAGAGACATAACCTTTAAGTTCTGCTTTAGTTGGGTATTTACCAGCAGCTTGATCATAATAGCCATCTTGAGATGATTTTTCAGGAGCGACCGCAACTTGTATAACAACACCATCAAGAGATGAGCCAGTAAGTTTATAAGAGCTACTTGCCTTCAATTCGAATTCGTCAGCATCATCAGAAGAAGGTAAGGTTACGTAAATCAACCACTCGACCCCATTAAACAAAGTAGCGCGATATTTCAAAGTTGAAGAACTCAATGCATCTGAGCTTTCTTGGTTTAAACTATCAAAACCAATTAATGAGTCCAATTCAGGAACTAAATCACCGTGATATATACCAGTGACAAAACCCATACCTTGCACAATTGGAATATCAACATAATCAGATCCAATTGACTTTTCGGCTGATAAAGTGACCAAAACTGACATAGTTTTCATTTCGGAGACACTAAGATAATTAGAATCATTTGAAAAAGATGGTGACGAAAATATAACTTCAGCATTGTTGGTTGGGTTGTAGTAGTATGAATCAACATCATCATTGTTCGTATCTTGAGAACCGAATATTCTATCAGAAGTATTGGTATGCTGAACTCCGAAGCCATAATAATCTTGGGTTTTCCAATACAAGCCATACGGATAAGACCAGATCATATCAGTTTGTTCATCTAAGAATAAGTTAGCATAAAATTTGTTTGTTTGATAAGGGATATCATCATTACTAACTCCGTCTGGAATAGTTAAAGGTAATTCTTCTCTTGGGAAAATACTTGAGGGTTCATCAGTAGCAATGGCTTCAAATAAATCGGTAACAGCACATTCTGTGTCCGAAGATGAAATAGATATACCAACAGACTTTGAAACTGAAATTGAAATAGTGGCATCAGTTAATGAATTTGCTTCTGCTGAAGATGTAGCGCCAGTTGTAGAGGTAAGATCTCTGGTGGAGCTATCATCTTTTATAGATGTGGTAGCTGATGTGGAAGAGACATCTGCTACATATGTGACATCAGTAAAAGTATTACCAGCAGATGATGCAGATGAAGATAAAGGAGTCGAATGAGCTCTAGTCAAAGTGGAAATGACGAAAGATGATGATGATCCGTTTGCAAATGTTTTACTCGAGTAAGATTGATGTGAAGCAGAAACCAATGCTAAACTTGAACTAATTCTTAAATCAATAGTCGAAGTTGTAGATGGAATAGCAGAAACTGATCCAGAATTATCGACAGTATTATATGCAGCACTTGTTGAATTGATGCTACCCAATGTTGAGATACTTGATTTTCTAATTTCATTTGACGAAACTTGCAATGTGGAATTCGATGAAGGAATTGATGAAGGGTTCGACAAAAAAGTTGATGAAGAGTCTGATGAAATGTTTGATGAATATTTTGATGAATCTTTTGATGAAATTTTTGATGAACTTTTGGATGAAGAAAGAGTACGACCTTTTGTAAAGTCGGACGTCTCGATGGATACGGTCAATGTCTTCTTGACTGCAGACTCCGTTATCAAGGGGTTTCTTTCGGTAGTGGTTTTGGTTTCAGTTGTTGTGGTTGGTTTGTAAATAGTCTTGGGAGTTGAAGTTGCTTTGTAGATAGTTTTGGTTGTTGTTTTGGCTATTTTCAAAATTTTTGCTCTAGCTGATTGAGTTTCAGTCACAGTATGGGAACCAGTCTCACTTTCAGTTTCGTAATCATATATGGTTGATTTCTTGACAGAATTTGGATCATTTTTCTTAGTCAGAGTGTAATGTTGAGATTCAGTTTCATCTCCAGCTTCTGTTATCTTTGAGCTCTTTCCTTTTGACTTTTGTGCTTTTGATTTGTTGTCATTGACTGATGTATCTTTATTATCAGCTCCATGTGCTAATTGCGAAGATCTACTAAGACTGCTCGTAATTGTGGCTGATAATAAGTCTTGGTTTTTGGTGTGAGTTTCAATGGTGGCGGATGTTGATTTTTGATTTTTGGTGTGAGTGTCAATGGCTGGATTATGATTAGTCTGTGATATACTGGAGGTTCCTTTGTCTCTATTGAGGCCGGATTTACTAGATGAAATTTTAGTCATCCCTAACTCCTTTTCCTTTGATGTTTCTTGAGTTGTTAATGAAGTTGACTTCTTAGTATTAGCGTCGGTACCAATGGACGGACTGTCTGTGACAGATAAAGGTTCTTGTTGGTTCGTCTGTGTTTGAGTTGAGGCAGTGTTAGTCTGAGTATTCATGTCACCGGTTGAAGTTGTAGTGTATATCGAGTTACCTTGTGTGGTATAGACATATGGAATAGCTTTACTGGATACAACAGTTGAGCATCTGTTATTTGAGCACGAAGTTACTGTATCAAGGGCGGTAGAGTCTGTACTTACCGTATAATGAAAGTCAGAAGACGTGACAACGGTTTGTATATTAGTAGGTTGCAGGCCTGCATTATTTTCAGATTCTTCTTCCACATTGGTAACAAACACTATTGGAATACCACCAGTCAAACCTTGAGGATTGTTAGATAAAGCTGTTGCAATTTGATTCTGAAAACATGGAGGTGTGATATAGTTCGTGTGAGTGATAGTAGTGGTCTCTTCTGCTTGGGTGAGCTTCAAAAGAAGAAGCGTTAAGCCTAGGTATGTGCTACTGTAGCGACTGCTACTTGTGAAGACCATTCTATGTAGATATTTTTCTTCAAAGTATTTCAGCTTCAGAAGGTTAATGTAATGTAGTATTTGAAGCTTTAACTGATTCCAAAAAGGCGATGTGATTGAATGCAAATATTTTACTGAAATAACGGTCCAACAAGATATTTTTAAAGAACTTTCACTGCCTTTATATATGTTAAATAGACTCTAGTATGATTATGATGAAATCGCGACTACTCATACCAGCACAAGCACTTATCATGATCCAAGTCAAAATAAACAAAGAGTCTCGCCAATCGTTTCCTGGAAGTGATGTGTAGTTTAGGCCTGATTTGATTATAACCTAAGAATGACAGTCAGTAGCTTCTAATAAGCTGATGCAAGATGGGTCAAAATGGCTGGATAGAAATAACAGTATAATGCTTCATAAATGTACTAAAGCTGGCTGTTTTGCAACAAGTAACCAGCCATTTTGGTATCCATCCTGCACATAGCCTTGAATAATTCAAATTAATGCAAAACAATGCGACCGATTATTCTTTTGATGCTTGTCAATTCCAGGAAGAGTAAATCACATTACGGTTGTAACTAGATTTTAGAGTTAGCCTTGTTACATATATATATAGATCCATTGTTCTACCTTTCTCGTTACGACATTTTAAAGAGGGTTGATGGTTTGTAAGGGCATATTGACAACTGGATAGGGTCCACACAATGAAGCGTTTTCACTCAACTAGCAAATTTCAACTGATTTGTTTGCAATAAGATACCTTGGTCACATGGGAAGAAAAAGGATGCACATCTAAACAATAATAGCCAGTACATATGAGGAGTGACTCAGAGCCCACTCGGTCGTCTAACTTAAAGCCCAGTCGTCATATTTCACTAGAGGACAAAATCGCAGAAACCTTCTAGTCAATAGAAACTCCACATTACTACTGAATATATCTCAGCAATAGAGCCAGTCATATTGATTCGTGTGCTTAACATTTCGTTAGCTGGCTAATTCAGCTACTGAAGAGCATTAAAAAATCAGTATAGACGGAAGTGAGAACTTTTTTAAGCCTAATTCTCAAAGCACATCGTCGATACACTTAATAAAACGTGTAGTTATTGACTTTGATTATAATGATGCTGAGCTTTTTCACTACATGAAGTGTATTATGCTAACCCCAAAAGTTTTATGTGGAAGCCATTCAGAATCTAGATGGAGATAACTTGCCAGGCAGTTATAAAAATTGTATTTAGATCCTTGACGCGGAATTTTTGTTATCATCCCGACGAAAAAAAAGGAGAACTAATTCAAACATTATTTCTTTCCATATATTTCATTGTAGAACTAACGTCTAACAAAGCTCAATGTCTAGAAAGATAGTGGTCGTAGGTGCCGGGGTCATTGGATTGACAAGTGCTTTATCATTGAAAAGATCAAATCCGAGTTATCATATCACCGTCATAGGACATCACATTCCAGGTGATATAGACATAGAATATACATCCCCTTTTGCAGGCGCTAATTGGCACTCATTTGGTGAAAATGACAAAGTCTTACAGGATTATGATACTCCTGGATACTATGAATTCATTAAATTAGCTCAGTCTGAACCTAGATCCGGTGTTTGGTTACAACCAAATGTTGCATATTTCAATCAAGACGCAATTGACGAAGTACATGGTAAAACTGAAAAACTTCTTCCATGGTTCAAAGATTTTACCAACTTCAAGATATTAGATAAAAAATTACTACCAAAAGATATTGTTTTCGGTACTCAATATGATGGTGTTGTTATCTCTACTCAAATTTATTTACAATATCTTGTCCAATTACTCTTGGAATACGGAGTGACGATTAAAAGAGTCAAAAAATTGAAGACAATACAAGAAGTTCTTGAACTTCACTCCTCTGGTGAAAAGCCAGATCTTGTCATTAATTCCACTGGGCTTTTGGCGAAAGATTTAGGTGGGTATAAAGACAATCAGAGAATCTATCCCATCAGAGGACAAGTGTTACATGTTAGAAATAATGCAGAAACTGAGCTTCATGTGGGCACTTTCCCTGAGTTCGAAAAAGAATCATTATACATAATGCCTAGAAAGGAAGGTGGTTCCATTATTGGTGGGTGCTTTTATCCTGACCTCAACAATTGTGAAGAGGATAAAGAGTTGACCCAAAGAATGATCGCTAGGGCCAAAAAATATGCACCTGCATTAATTGACTCAAACTATAAAAACAATCCTACGGAAATTGATATTATAAGAGTCAATGTAGGCTTAAGACCTTTTCGTGAAGGTGGAGCTCGTGTTGAGATTGATTCGGAACATGAATGGCTTTGCCATAATTACTGTCCAGGGGGTGGAGGATATCAGGGTTCATATGGATATGCTGCTAAAACAGTCGAATTAGCAAATGAAGTATTTTCTAAAAAACCAATCGGTAATAAACTTTGAGATTGCACGCATTATCAAAAGATTAAAAAAGTTTGTCTTTTATTAATTATATATGTAAAACAATTGAAGAAATAAATCAATAACCAGATGTATGAGATCCAGTAAATGATGAGATACGTGTGTTAAATAAGTTGATGGATATGTACGAATACATCAGCTATGTGAAAAGGACCACATCATTCTCTGCCGTAGATTATGCATTAATTGCAAAACGATTTAACCAAAAAGTTAAACAACCTTTTACCACCTTCTTTAGCGTACTTCTTTTGGTGGTCTTTGTCTGTTTGATTTTGGAAAAATTCAGCAGCTTTTCCTTGATGGGGACTAATTGGAGTTGGGTCACCACTGTATTTGTGGGTTTTCACGTTAATTGTCTCATACCCATGTTGAGGTTTAAAATATCCCGTATCTGATGGGGTTTCTGGTATACTCATTATAACTTTGTTAAATTTATTCAGTCTTAAATTAGGAATCTAATGTGAAAAAGAAACACAAGGTCTACTTATACACTTAATAGTCCGTCGATTGCTTTTCATACTGGCCTGAAATTTGGATGCTAGTTTTATCTGACCTGACTTGGGTTGTCTGCAGGCAAGGATTGCACGTGCAGGCTGCTTCCAATTTTTTTTTTTTTTTTTTTTTTTCACCTAGAAACTTTTCATTCGATATCAAAAGACAAGATTAATGAGAAAGAGTTATTGATATATCGCAAGAGATCAATATATCTGTGGAATACCATAAAGATACAAGAACTTACATTATACTATGAGAGCCACCCAAATCTTGAACTTCCAACAAACAGCCACAAGTAACTTAAGAAGACCTTGGCAAACCTTCAAAGATGGTCAAATATGGTACGGTTTAACTACAAGAGGTTCAAAAAGACATGCATTGACCACGAAGCAAGGTAACAAACATTATTACAAAGGTACCGGCTCTTCTGGATATGGTTTCTTCAATAAAGCTGGTAAATACATCATCAATTGGTCAAGAGTTAGAACTTACGTGGTTCCAGCCGATTTACAACATACCGAATTAAAAGCTTTAGTTTCGCCAAATGTTCCTGAAATTTATCAAAAATACATTGGATATAAAGATGGTGTTAAAAGTGCTGATTTAGCATGGAAGAATATCACTGATTTCATAGAGTATGGTGAAAATTATAACGATCAAGATATAGAAGCAAATCAATATTTGGAAGAATTTGTAAATCCAAAAATTGTCAAAGCAGAACAAGTTGACTTGGACTCCATCAAACAAGTGTAAGCCACTTTAAAGTTGAGTAGATCCGCAATCGAACACATATAATAATGAACAAGCAAATGGTTGACGGCTTATATTCCTTAAGTCAATATGAAAGTTCACAACATACATGAAGCTTTCTCATGCACTCATATCCAACGCTTTCACATGCCCACGAATTTCACCTTATTCTCTTTGGAAGTACTTCGTATCTAATTCTTTTTGGAGTTCCTTTGTATCCGACTCTTTCTGGAACTACTTTGTATCCATTTCCCTTTTTAATAGTTTGTATATAGTTAATTCATAAAAAAAAGTAAACATCTCACGGGATTATATTATGGCTATCAAAATCAAAGCCAGATGTACTCATTCGTTCCAGCTATGGCATGTGGGAGGCCAGAAATCAAGTTAGCAGGGAATGCTGATATTAATCATGGTCGGAATTGTAGGAGTCGTTCGCACACCGCCAGCGTTTACGAGGGTGATGCGTCTCGATTATTGAGGAGTGTTATAAAATTTCAAAGATAAAGAAATGAAGTTCATATAAATGCTTTATTAGGCTCATACAATGTCGTCTCCAGCTCCTCCGTTCAGTTCTCAGGTGGTTGAATCTACTGATAATGACACTCCTGGTACTACTCCACCAGCCCCAACATCCACAACTGCTACACCCAACCCAGATATCGAAATGGAAGAAACAAGTAACTCGCAAGACAATGATGAACATCAACAATCATCTCCTAATCCAAATGACTCCAACAAGCAAGCTGACACTGAAGAAGAAGAGGAAGACTCTTCATTGTCCTTGCCATTAAGCAAAGTTAAAAAGATATTCAAGATGGATCCTGAATATGTAGCAGCCTCACAAAGTGCAGTTTATGTAACAGCAGCAGCAACAGAACTATTCATACAGTACTTTGTTGAACATGCTTCTCTTTCAGCTAAAGTTGATAGAAGAAAAAAAATAGTGTACAAAGATTGCAGTAGTGCCGTTTCGAATCAAGACGCTTTACAATTTTTATCCGATACTGTTCCTAAAACTCAACCAATTGGTGATTTGATTCAGCAAAAGAAAGTGAATTTAATTGAAGAAAATAATGTCGGCCAATCTAGTATTGATGAAATAGAGATAGATGATGCTCAAAATCACGAAGCTATAGAAGAACAAAATAAACCTCCTATACATGATAAACCCATGCTATTGCCAAAAAATCAGCAAACTCTAAATTTTGCACCAGCACCAAAAGAACAAGCAAATCCTATTAAGAAAGCCGTGATTCATGACCTTGTGACTACAAATGAAGATAGCGGAAGCGTGGAAACAACAGTTGAACCTGAAGATAAGGATTCCATAATTGTAGATTGAAGATGTGATGCTAGATTACACTTTATAATCACGTGTATATTATAAAAATAGAATAAATAACTGATAAATACATACACTTACATGTGTTGCCTCTTGATCACCCAAAGAATATTTTTTATGTCTCTTCCGATATCCACGTCATTTGGAATGCCAAACAAGAAGCATACATTTAATATATCGAAAGCTACCAAATCGGGTATAATTCTTTGATAGTTTGAAACTCCAACAAGTAGAAACTTAACATATAGCCTTATCATCTTAGGATCATATGTAAATAAAGATATTTCCTTACTATTAGTGTGTGATGACTGCTTTTCATTCTTGCCTTGTCCCCGGGCTTCTTTTAAATTCTTGAAAAGAGGAGAATACTTAGCAATATGATTCCAGGAGTCGATAAACCTTCCACCAAGGAAAGGTTCCTGTTGATTTTCGTCTTCTTCCAAGATAGTGATTATTAGTTCAAGTGAAGGAACAATGAGTTGAGGCGAACTAATATCCTCGTTATTATAGTTAAGATGGGATAGATTCACAGAACCTGCTATTAAACCCAAAAGTATCGGCCAATGCTGTGCGATTAATTGCATCACTAACTGATAATCAGTAGTTAGTAAGGGGTACACCAAATTTAAGGTTTTCAAAATTTGAACTTTTAAAGATGTTGATTCATGAGACAATAACCGAAAGCCATAGTTGAAAATTTGTTGTAGAAGAAGGTATATGCTCTTGGGAATTGGTGATGACCAGGGCTTTTCTGTCGATGTCTCAACGGCTTCAGAGTCGTCATCTGAGTCGTCATCTGAGTCGTCATCTGAGTCGTAATCTTCTTCGCCAAAAGGTGCATTTGGCTTTTTCCTTTTAAAATATTCCGTATTTGAATCATAATCAACATTGATTGGATCTAATTCTTTATTGGAGTCACCGATCAATTCAAAAAGTTCAGATATCGATGTCAATCCCCATGGTTTATATCTCAGTTGTGTCTTTCCTTTTACTATATTACCGATTTGCCCCAAATAATTTTCATTTACCTGTTTGACTATCTCTTCAAATACTACGAAAAATCCTTCCACTAAAACGGAGTAGCCATGATACGTGTCTATCACTATGAACATTTGACTTATAATATCTTGTAGCTGGTTACTAAGCAATAAGTTGATACCGGATATCTTCAAAATGATCAATAAAATACCTGGTAGAGCAGGACTTAATGAACTATTAACTGATAGCCTTAAGCTAAATGAGTCTATTAAGTAATCCAAATTATCCATTATTAATTTCTCTAGAGAACCGTCATAGAAGTTCTCAGCTATATTACGCAATGAAACTTTGGCATGATCTTGAATGGTAGGATTGTTAACATATGTCAAGGATTCTAACAAAGGATACAAGTAGTCAATAAGATAATCTGTTTGAAAATCTTCGAAGCTAAGATTATGAGACAAAATTCCAAAAGAGTCTAAGCCGATAGAATAAGCAGTTTCATACACCAAAGAAGGGTTTATAGATGACCTATGCTTTAAAGCTAAGATTTCAGGTTTATTGGAAAAACTTGAAAGGTCATCTAGGAGTTCTTGTGATTTGGCCATCACTAAGTAAAACATTTCATCATCATCTTTCTTTATATTTGGAATTGTGTCTGCATCTTCGTCAAATTGCAAAAAATCATTCACATCAAAATCAGTATTTTTTATGGGTTTTTCTTGAATACTTGACAGCAAAACTTTATTCGCAATCCATAACGAAATACTTCTATGTATGTAAAATATAGTGGGGTCCATTTCTTCATCGTCATCAGTTATCAACAAAGCTTCAATGATAGAACTGACACCAGAATGAGAGTCGAATTCAAATGTTGATAAAAATTGAACTAAACTCAAAATCTGATTTTCAACATTAGCCGAATAAACGTTTTTGAAATAATGTAACTTATCAGCATGATGTTGATTTTCATTTTTTGACAGAGACCACTCTGTAGTTAATATACGTAAGTTGGAAGCATAGCTTGTCTTGTTCTGGGCAAATGATTTATTTGGATTACCGCTAACTATTTTTGAGATCTTTCTTGTGTCTATATGTGGAGGAAGTTCAATTTCGTCAAGTTTATTACCCTTATCATTGTGATTTATATCAGAATTTGACCCCCCAAGAATAGATAATAAGTCCTTTTTACTTGCTTTCTTTTGTTTGGTATTACTCCAAAGATAATTATTTATTAACTCTGACTTCAAAGTTTTCATCACATTAAGTAATAGATACTGGACTTGTTTGGTATCGAAGAACAAAGCTTTATTAATGTGAGTGAGCAAATAAAAGTGAAATTTGAGTGAAACAATGAACGAACATATCTTGTTGTCGTCTGTATATAGAAGTACGCTTGCTAACTTATTATTGACTAAATCGGTTAGCTTGAACTCAAGTTGAGAATGTATTAGGGTAAGTTTTTTGACATCTAAATTATTTCCTTCAAACAATAAAGCAAGTGAAGCAATCAATGCCAACTCCTCCCTGTTATTTCCAGCTGATTTCTCGAATATCATGAGAGCCAAAACATCGATCACAAGAGGAGTCAATTCCGTAAATAAAGAGAAAAAACAGTTTCTGATAATGACTTTGTTGAACAGAACTAATTCCTCAAAAACCTTTGAATTATCTTTTAATTTCTGCTTCTTATTGGCGTTCAGTAAAATATCCTTAAAAAATACTACCAACGAAATTTTGAGCTGTTTTGATGTAGCCCTTAGCCAGGACTCTGATCGATGTGTATCATTCGGCTTGAACGATGTAAAAGGAAATTTGAGTTCGGTTGGAGCAGTAATAATTTCCTTTTCAGTGTTGTGCTCCCATAAGTCTATTAATTTTTCCAAGCTGGCTGTATTTGACGATGATGAGTCTACATCAATTCCGAGAGATACATCATCAAAAACACTGACGATCAAGCACTTTAGTAAACTAGTAACTTCTACCATGATTGTATAATGTAAAATGCGTGAAGTGGTGAAAAAGTTGATAATTTTAGATACCATGCCTGGAAACACGTAAGAGGTTTGCTCCGAATTGACTCTTTTGGTGAATAAATAATTCAATGTCTTCAATATACGGAGAATTGTATCGTTATGTTCTTGGGAAGAAGGTGTGTTGGATAAGCTTGTTAATACATCTAGTAAAACCATAGTAGAATCTCCTAATAAGGACAATCGCTTCTGATTACCTCCAACAAAGTAATCATCGGGGAGTATATATATTAGACTTGATAGACAGTATGAAAGAGAGTCTTTAAATTCAATGTTTTTGACTATGATCTCAGAAGATTTGGATTGTCCTCTTGATAGGTTGATTCCCGACAAAAACAAAATTAGCGGAAATAATTGATCGATGAGTTTCAAGTCCACTTTTTGACTCCAAGCATTCTCTATTAGAAATCCGAGTATAAACAATATATGTTGAACTACTCGATCACTAAGCGAAGGTTGTTTCAATAAATTAGATATAGGAAAGAATATGTAATCTGCAATTTTAGAAGAAATCAAATAAGGACCATTCTTCAGATTTACATCATAATGTTTTTGTAACGTGGTGCTTAAACTCTGAAGATCCGATATAAGTTTAGCTGAATCAGGTTTGAATATAGGTGAAGGTAGTAATGCAGTTTGTGATAGACATATGCAATGTGGCTTGATTTCAGTGAACAACAGTTTAGATAGATAAGTTTCAAAATCGATATTCATCCGTTTCCTTTCCTCTGTTATTGGTTGTATCAGCGGCAGCATTCGAAAATATAATCATATGTATAAGCTTATATGACACCCTTCCTGTCATACTAGAAGTTTATGTGTATCCCATAATACATCATCGAAAACCGTACACCTCATCCTAATAACACCCGCACACCATTTTGGGATGGGAATTGAATATGGGGACTGCACATAATCATTGAGTTTTCACTCTGCGTAATTTTGTGTCCTGACGATGAAAAAAATTTTCACGTCGTGAGTATATATAATGGAAGTTTTTCCTACTTCGATAGAACTTTGATCATTCTTCACTGAACTCAATATATTATATACAACAAAGTATGTACCATTCCAAGTACCATATATTTTATCCCTCATGTGCTTCTTCCTAGTGCCTAAGAACTGGACTACATATTACAATGCAATATGTTTAAAAGATGTTTAAAGTCAATTTCAAGTTTCCAGTCTAACAAAACGACGCAAGAATCTAAACAATTTTGAAGTTCACTGTTAATGCATACATAATCATATCATTTGAATGATATGCATGTACTAACGGGTTTCTTTTTACGCTTGACGTAAATGGATACGTGCTTTTTTTTCAACAATACTGGAGCAGAAATCCTCGATATGTTAGATACCTTGCGTTGTCTTTGATTAATGTGTTTATATTAATCAAATTGTGCTCATGACTCCTTTTTATCATTGGACACTCATGTGGCGTTTATTTGTATGGTTGTGAAAGCACATCTTATATACTAACGTTTTCTTATAGTAACTCAAGATGACTAGAACTTCCGTCTTAGCTGATGCTTTAAATGCTATTAACAATGCTGAAAAAACTGGTAAACGTCAAGTTTTGATTAGACCATCCTCAAAGGTCATTATCAAATATTTATCAGTCATGCAAAAACATGGTATGTATTATTGCATCTATCTTAATCCTTTCTTTTTCTTTTCCTCGTCACAAAATAATTTTATATTCTAATTTTAAACCCCGGGTTGATAACTGGATGGCTTGATCGGTGTTCAGTCCCTTTCTGTCTTTTAAGTATCCGGGAGAACAATGCTTTTGGAAATGCTTCTTACACGGTTCTGATGGGCTTATTCATAAGCTGAAAATCATTTGAAGCCGTTTACTTTTCCTCGACAATTTACTGAAAATACCTCTTTCTTTCTCATTTTTCTTTTTATGTTACCATTTGTGATGGGGTTTTTACGACTTAGGGTTAGTCTTGTGACAGTCAAATACTAACATTATATTATCCAGGTTACATTGGTGAATTCGAATATATTGATGATCACAGATCAGGTAAAATTGTTGTTCAATTAAACGGTAGATTGAACAAATGTGGTGTCATTTCACCAAGATTCAATGTTAAAATTGGTGATATCGAAAGATGGACCGATAACTTGTTACCTGCTAGACAATTCGGTTATATTATCTTAACTACTTCAGCAGGTATCATGGATCATGAAGAAGCTAGAAGAAAGCATGTTTCAGGTAAAATTTTAGGTTTTGTTTATTAGATTATTTGTATTATGTACCTCACTTCTGTTTTGTAAATTAGCTTTAAAATTATAAATAAAATATATTTGTGATTTAATCAATTTTATGTAAAATAATATGTAACGAAACAAAAAATTAGAAAAAAAACTATTGAAATAAATTGTGAGACACAATAAGCGATATATTACGCATTTTTGAGGTGGTAGTCAAATAATTGATGATTATTTTGCTTCCTTACAGATTAGAATAAGGATTTACAATTTGAATGTATACATCCATATATAACAACTGTGCAATCATTCAATGTCCTATTACAAGCAAACCTTGGCACAAAAGTTCATTCAAGGGTTAAGGCAAGGGTTGAAATATGGAAAAGACAATGGACCGACACTTTTGTCAATCATAATCAGAGCAGGATGTTTTGCTCATGTATTACACGAACATGTTTTCGAAATCAGTAAGACAAATGGACAATCAATGGCACCTACTTTAGAAGTTGAAAATGACTGGGTGTTCGCTTTGAAAAACTATAGACTAGGTAGAGGTATTGATGTTGGAGATCTAATAGTGGCAGCGAAACCAAGCGACCCAGATCATCGTGTTTGTAAAAGAATTACAGGTATGCCAGGTGACCTTATATTAGTCGATCCATCTACCTCGTCTGAATTGACTCACTCTCCAAGACAATGCGTATCAAATGATGGGTTTAATAAATATATAAAAGTACCTGAAGGTCATGTTTGGGTAACTGGAGATAATTTATCATTATCGTTGGACTCAAGAACGTATAGATCTGTACCCATGGCTTTAATTAAGGGTAAATTGGTCGCTGCAATGACTTGGAATAATTGGATCCCTACTAATTTCAGACGCTTGGAGAATACGTTCATTGATAAAAAGAACATATGATTCATCACACTTGTATATTATTGACGTGTAAATAGTTGTTTATAAAGAATTACATTTCCTGTCACATGACAATTAACCTAATTAAAATAGTTTTGAGTTTAATTTATTGTAAAGTTAACTCGTATATATATACATATATGTACCTAGTTTTCACTTAAACTCTTCCAGCTTTACGTTGAAGAGCTAAATTGCTCAAAATTTTGGAGCCAAAAAAAATACCTGCAAGGCCAAGTAGAAAAGCACGACCTAAAGTTTTAAAAATTGAGGCACCTAAGTAGTAGTCAGCAAATGAAATTTCAAATCCGATAATAGAAGCTAAAAATCCGAAGTTATGTATAAACCCAAGACCTGAAATATTTTTGAATACACCAAATAAATCTGAGCCGATGAAAACTGCCCATGACCCAATCAAAGCAAGGAATATAGAAATAGCAACACCGATGAAAGCGACTGGGATAATTGGATTTACGGTGCTTTCATCAATCTTAAAAATATGATGAATTTCTGGTTTTATTCCAACTCTATTAGCTTTTTTATATTTAATAGTTGATTTCAAATTATCGGTTGGGATTATTTCCCCTAATGATTTGATCAAATTTTTTTGCTTTGAATCTGAGTCAGCTACTATCAAGTTTAAATGCAATTTATCCTCTGATTTCAAAGAAGCTGGAATCTTATTTACTGGAATGGATAATTTGAAAAGTTGAGAAGTTGATACGAAATTAGGGACATATGATGATTCTAAACCTTTGTTATTACCCAAAGTAATAACAACTTGATGTGGTTTGGATGATAGTGTTTCAGCTAATTTGAATTCAATATCGACTTTTTCTTTTGGAACATCAATTGGTAATTGTTTGATTTCTTGTGTATTGAATTCACCATATTGGATTTGTTTGTCACCAACCTTGATTGACCCTTCAGCAAGCGAATATGCCAAGGCCCCAGCAATCAGCTGAGATAAAAGTATCACTATACTACTTAATTTCATTTTAAAGTGATTTAAATCTATTATAAGTATTAATGAGTTTAAATACTACCCTGGTCGAGTTTATACGTGGTCGCTTTTCCATTTCAGTAAAGTGTCAAAATTTATTTACAGGTTTTTTCTTTTACAGTTTGCACGTCAGTACTGCAAAAAAGCACTATAACGACACTTGATATACAAACACAACAATAATGGTATTATATTAATAGTAAATCAAATTTAGAGAACACATAAATATTTATGGTATGAAAAGCGGCAGAAATATAGAGCTATTTATAGCATCAGCCTCATCGCTGACAACATTATTGCTTAGATCTATACTTTCAACAACGTTCAAGGTGTCTCTCACTAGCTTTGGATTTTTCTCTTGTGATTCCAAATTAGCGATGGTATGGACATATTCTTGGGATCCTGTATCCAATGGTAAAAGTGTACCTTTTAGTTGAAGATCAGGAGTTGGCTTTATATTGGTTTCCCCTTCAACTATCAGTAGTCGATCGGCCAAACCCCTTAATCGTTTTTTAAACTGGCTATGACTTGACGTGATCAAGTTTTCATAAGAATATGAAGACTGTATTCCAGAAATGATAATCATGAAAATTCCTAAACCAATTAAAATCGAAAGAACAAGTGGAAATAGGATTAGTGCTATATTTGAGATGTTAGAACTAACTGACCAAACACTCAGAACTTAATTTAATACATACAAAACGTCAAAAATGTGGTTATTATAATCATGAAGAAAACAGCGATTGTAACGGATGATATTCCGAACATACCAAACACAAGTATTGCGATTAACACTAATATGGGAGTACATAAAATAACTAGAGTCTATGTCGTTGTTAGTAAACCGAATCGAGGCTTCTCTAAATTAAAATTACTTACTATAACAATCGCAGTGGAATGAGCGGTGATGTTACTAATAATACTTTTGGTAGTTTTAATACCCCTTTCAATTTGTATGTAAATCTCCAAACCGAAACTTAAATTAGTTAGTACGTTATCTAAAGCGATAAAAAGAGTATCATAGCCGACTTACTCTATAATCCAACTGAGTGTTGGGGACTTTTCTGCTCTATTTGTAAAATAGTTACCTGTCAGATAAATAAAACTGACTACTGTATCTGCAAATTTTTCCCTAAGTGTACGTCTCCAAATGTTTATCAGCTTAAATATTGTCCAATAGCCTCTAGTGATAGCTACGGTTGATTCAGGAACGTTTTTTTTTGCCCTTGAGTGGTGTTGGCTATCTGTGGAAATTTCAATTGGATGTGTGGTTTTTTTTTTTTTTGACTGTGGTTCTACTTTCGATACTATTATTTTATTACTTTTTGATGAATTCCTTGTCAGCTTAAAAGGTGAGTATGCAAATACACTAGCTGTACTCATTGATAGTGAGATAATGTTTCTTTGATGGTGCTGCTGATAAGAAGTGGTTGTGAAATCGAACAGACGCCAGAACCAAGAATTTCTAGAAAAAAAGCGAAAAATCAGAAGTTGTTTCGAAAGTATTTCTGATGCAAAATAATCTTTGAGACCAATATGGGGTTCATGATATAAAAAAGGTTGGAGAATTAAAAGTAATTCTTTACAGTTAGAGTTATAAGCCAATTAATGTTGGATCAATCTCACACCCAAGCATCTTGATCAATATATCCTTAAACTATTGCATTACTATACTATCGAGATAACTAGACTTTTATGATGAATATATTCACGTAAACAAATTAATAACTAAAGATTTTTGAATGACTATTACAAAATTGACCCATCGTGTGTATTGTTTTGTAACTCAGTGATTCCAACGGATTTTGCTGAATCTAACCCAATATGAGCTTGGTTTAAAAAGTATTCAGGAAGTTCAGGAATTTCATCCAAAGCTTCAAATAATACTGCACCCATACCACCGATTAAATGACCTATGTTATGACAATGGATTAACCATATACCAGGGTTATTTGCAACGATTCTTATAACTGCGTGACCTCCAGCTGGAACCAATATAATATCAAAGAAAGCAGGGTGCTTTAAACTCAAGTTCTCATAATTATTCTCTTTTGCTTCTTGTACGGATCTGAATGGAAAGTTTTCATTTTCGCTATAACTCAATAAATGGAACAAGTGCCCATGTAAATGAATAGGATGATTGATTCTTTTATAATTATTAATCACAATGTCAATCACGTCTCCGAGTTTGATATCGTTATTTAATGCACCTTTGAATGACGAGAAGTTTGTATTTGGGTTTTGTAAAAATTGATGGAGAACTGGTTTAGCTAACTCGAAAGCAGGAGCTAACTTAGTTCCATCTTCAAACATACTAAATTCGATGACCCCCGTTCTGTTCAAATACAAATTGAAAGTGTGGTCAGCTTTTCCAGTTTCAACAGCGGCACCTTCGTCCCCATATGGAATAGTTTGATGTGGCCAGATAAATTTATGGGAAGAGTTTGATAATTTACCATCAAGATCTTGGTACTTAATTCCATTGACATACTCATTGACATTTTGCACATTTTTCAATAAATCTGCCGAAGTGCTACTCTTAGTTCCATAAATGAGATAAGCTGTTCCTTCAATATATTGAGGAGTGAGTATGGCACCAAATCTCACGGGAAATGGCTGACCATTGTTTTTATGTTCATGAGGATTTGTTTCAACAAGGATAGTGTATCTTGAACCAACCGGAATTAAAAGTTGATGAACTTTTTCAGGTCTAACGAATACCCCATCTATAGCTATAACATACATTTCGTGATCATCAATTGAGAACGCTTTTGAATATTGACCTCCCGCATTCAAAATATTCATATATTGCCAATTTGAATTATTGGTATAATATACGTAGTTATCACTAAAAGTTGGTTCACATTGCTTTGAAAAACCTGGAGTCTCTAAACCAAAATTGTCCAATTCGAAATCATGATAACCATTTGTCTTTTCATCTCTTATGCATCCCATTGTGTCTATATAAGGTAGTGTTTTCATGAGGGGTGATTTGAATGCTAGTTTTGCAAAGGTCTGATGACCATGGCAGTAAATTCTTCCTTTCCCATTTATTAAAATACTTTGAATACACAAAGGATCTATTCCAAAGTGAAACATTCTAGCCATCACATCGTCCATCGGACTTTTAAAAGAGTCATCAGCGATGATATGTTGAGGTCTTTTCTCTAACTTTCCTATAGTTTTCAAAAAGCTAGTATCGTTGCTAATTGATTTATAAGGTCTCAGTCTGATTTTACTTGGTCGAATATAAATTGGTCCAAATATACCGTCAGTAGCGTATCCTCTATAGTGAGCATGATACCAAGTAGCACCTGATTGATTTCTTAACTGAAAAGTATAAACAAACGAATCACCGCTGATAATAGGGTATTGAGTAATACCAGGTACCCCGTCTGACCATGGCGTACCAATTTGTAAGATACCATGAAAGTGTATTGTAACAGATACTGGCAAATGATTTGTTACATTGACAACGAACCAATCGTTCTCATCTCCTTCTAGAGCTGGACCAGGAGACTGTCCATTGACTAGATATCCTGTCTTGTATCTACCGTCTGGATTGTGATAAGCATGAGTCAATTCTAGATTAAATTTTCGAACAATAGCATCTTCAGGAGGGTTGTACGACACATTTGATAAACAAATTTTAAAGCATTGAATAAACCAAAAGATTACTTGGAAATGTTTCATTTTGTAGTAGCGCTTGCACTTAATATTACGCTATTTGATAAAATCTTTTTAGTCTAGCCTTCTATTTGCATGGTACTAAATATTAATGAAACAATTATTCGAGAATTTGACTTGTACTTAAATACTAGCTTGATTATATGTTAGCCGCCTTTTCTTTCTCGAATTACCGAATTACTAGTAGCACTCGAAAACTGTAAATTCCAATTTTCGCAGCTGAAGTAATAGTTGTCTTTGTACAATAAGTGACACCTAAAACGCGTTCACAATTTTTTTAGAACGAAAAAAAAAGAATGTAAGATCAACCCACATAGCTTCAAAAATTTTATGCTTAGTTGTTTATTAAGAAACTTAGCGAACATTAGGCATAACATATCGCATATACTAGCGACAGATAGAATTTTTACCCCATCAGAATCATGCAATTTTTAACAGCAACGTCATTACTTTATGGTCGTATAATATGTCTCTTAGTAATTGCCTTTTTGATGGCAACTAATCCTCAGAAAATTACTGGAGCTGGTTTTACCATTTTACTTGGACAAGCAATGGACCTCCCCGTGGCTCATGTGAGTGACGAGAATCCGCTATTAGGGATTGTGTCGATAATTTTTGGAACTTTAGCCATATCTGATTTGATTCCATTATTAGCAGAAAATATTGAATATTTCGAAACTATAGTTCCCACAAGATTGTCATTATTTTTTGCATTGGGTGCTTATACATACTTCTCATCATATGATACTATAGCAAATAATATAGTTTTTGTATATGCGTTTTTGGAAATTTGGCTCAATTTTTTGATATTTAATAATTTAAGAGATGAAAAATATTATAGATTGAAAAAGTACGTCGAAGAGCATGCCGATGAAATTCAAAAACAAGCCGGAAATGATGTCAATGTTGTTGAGGTTGAATAAGCAATAATTATATTATTATGTATTCGAACAACGCAGTATATATATATATATCAATAAAATCTATACGTCTTTGATTACCAAGACGGCGGCACGTCATTATTACAATAAACATATATTAAACTAAGTAAGAAATAAATCAGAATTGGCAATCAAATATTCAAAATCATTTCAAAAAATAACACCATAATTTGGATCAGAAAATTTGAGATATCTTGATTTTGTCCATCTTCTAAAAGTTTTACCATAAATGGCCATTATAATAAAACTACCATTAATAACTACTGCCAACATAAACATAAGCCAAGTAGTTGTAACTAATCCATCTCTACTTAACCAAGGTTGAATTGCGAAAGTAAATCCACAACCAATCATATTTCTTATGAATAACATCAATACTAAAGATTCACTAGCTAATTCAGAATAACAATCAACTGCATATGCTAAACAAATAGGTCCACTTGAACTCATAGCAAATCCTAATAATCCTTGACCAATTACAACCGAAATCGGCCATGCAGCTTTGGAGTTTGATGCAAGACCATAAGCGAGTAATCCACCACCATTTAAAATGGTTGGAAGTATCATTGCATAAAGTCTATATTCTGGTTCCATAATACCATTATTACGTTCAGCCAATTTAATTGAAAGCCAATCAACAAACATACCTCCATAAAACATACCAATAAAACTACCAATAAGTGGAGCAAGATTGGTTAAACCAACTGAAGATGTACTCCAACCATAAGTGGCGGAATAGATTTCAGATTGAGTAGTAGCTAATAATGATAACCACATCATTTGTGCACCATAAACAACACCACCCCAAATTAATGCTGGAAATGTAACTAATAAGAATGGTCTGGAAAAAATAGTAAACCAAGATCTTGGATCATTATATTCTAATTCAAAAAGCTTTCTTCTTTGCCAAAAAGTTCTTTGTGAGATACTATAATCTATACTTGAATCATCTTCTTCAATGTTTGAAATAACGGTTTGTTTTTCAGCGAGCTCTTTATTAATTTCACCACTTTTTACTGCATCAAGAATTGTTTCACGCGATTTAATCTGGTGCAAAATTTCTTCCTCTGTATCATTTGCAGCTCTATGAAATGTTGTATCTTCCATTAAAAATACTTGAAAAACTAACATTACTGCGAACACAATTATTTGAATTTTATAACACCATCTCCAGTCTCCTATATATCCTGATATGAGGGGACCAAGATCAGAACCCAAATATAAAGCTAAATTAATGTTAGTAAGTGCTTGATATAGTAAAATCAATAATTCCTTTACATACCTAAAATAAGGGCCGATAAGGCTGTACTAATTTCGTGCTTAAAGAAAATGTCTGTACTCGATATTTCAACCAACAGATCCACTGGACTTGCACTGTAGCCACCAATGATGTTAGCAGCGTATAGGTAGTTGATGTTTTTCGCTTGGGAACCAATGATATTAGCTACAAGAGCTAAAATTGTGCAAATTATATAAACAAATCTTCTTCCGAGTTTTGAAGCCGTGGGTTGAAGAGTGAGACATCCCATACCCAAGAATAGAAACCCAAGAGCAGAAGCCACATTCAAATCAGTAAAGGTGGTATCAAGTTCAACTGTGAAAGTTTCGTAAAATGGTCCACTCCAATTAACGGTGACTGCAAGAATCGTTGACCAAATCTAATTTTTAGTTAGTATGTTGCGACTTTGCGACTGCGACTCGAAGTTTTTGCAAAAAAAATAAAGTTGAAAAAATTGAAAAAATACATACGAAAAGGAATCCAAATTGCAATTTTTTCTTCATATTAGACCACCTTAATGGATCATTTGGATTTGAGCTAGGTTGTGGTTGTAATATAATATTCTTTTTGGAAGTCAAGTCCTTTTTGACATTAAAGGCATTGTGAATATCAATCAAATGAACTGTACCTGGAACGAAATCATCGGGAATTGGAATTCTTTCACCGCTCAACACTTTCTCTAAATTTGACATTGGACTTTCAGACATTGTTGTATGTATGAGGATATGAAGATTGTAGAGCAATGAGTTTCTATGTATATACATGCATATATATATATATATATGTTTATCTTATCTAACCTTGACCAATAAAACAACCTCCCCAATTAGGCAGGTGATTCCATATTAACAATAGTGCGTCTTTTAGATAAGTAATTTTCGATTAAAGATAAGCCGAGGTGGTGTATACAATTAATCAGGGTTGATGTAACGGCAAGGCTGATATCAATAAAGATAAGTATATTTCCATTCTGATAGATTGAATCGTGAGAAAGCGTTTAACCCTTTTGAGCTTTTTCCCGTCTTTAATTACTTTCTATTTTCTTGATTATTTGTTATATTAGGTAGAGAAGTATCTGATAATGGTACCGGTGGTGATTTGCCTCAAGCAATTGATAATGATAAAGTAAATGGAACATGTGGTGGTGCTTGTATAATTCTGCTAAAAAAACGGAAGAATCAGTTTAGATCATGGTGCAATTAAATTAAAGGCGATATTATAATTTTCCGTTATACATTGCATGCTTTGGAGAAGCATTCGGCCAAATACGCAACCAATTTGACAATTCCTTTGAAAAATAATAGTACTTTGATCCTAATCATTCGCATTGAAGAATTTAGGTTGCTAACTATGATAGTAGGCATCATCACTTATGGAACGCATACAAAAACAAAAACCGCTTTTATATATCAGGCTTGCACTATCAAAAAAGAGTTGTTGTGTGTGCCACCTGAAAGAAGTGCAAACATAACGAACCTTGGTAAATTATGCTTCAAGATATTTGTAATCTATTTTGGAAAATTGCCGCAGAATAGTCTGTGAAGTCTGGTTTGTTTGATAGTTTACGCTTATGATCATGTTTATTATACAATTGTACATATGGAGGGTTTGACATTGCTATTTAAGGCTTCGAGCAAAGCCATATAAACGATATATGTGACTACTAAAAGACCAATAAGTGAGTATAACTCAATCAAGAAAGACAAATTGTTATGCACCATTAAAAAGATGAAAGAATTCCTTCATCTCTATTTAAGAAAATTTAATATAGTCCAATTCAAACATTCTTCAATATCTTGCAAGTCGGTAATAGTCATTTGAAGAACATTAATCCCCTGCTTATTATTCTTTAAACTTTCGTCATTCATGAATTTAATAATATTCAAATTACAAACGAAATTTGCAAAAACCTCAGTTGAAGTCACTTGAATTTCTATTTTCAAATATTCTTTATTAATTAGATTTTGTATTTTAACATTGAAGACTGAAAATGGTTTGTTAATTGATTTTTGAAATGCATCTCTTAAAGTTTTAGGTTTTTCAATATTTGAATATTTCGATAATTCTATATTGAATTTCAACTTTTCGTTATCAAACTTATTTAAGCTACTTTCTAGTAAATCTGACATATTGGTTAAGTTAACTTGATGCTTTATATGACCTAATAACGGTCTTAATATCAATGGATGTGTATTACTTTGTTTCCATTTTGTTAAAGAAGTTGGAACTTTTTGCTTCAAATTTAAATTGTAATTATAATAACAACATAACATTAATTTCAAAAATGTTAAAATTGATTGAGCTTTTGTATTATTTATTGAAGATGTATCATTTATATTTTGATATAAATTGTTTAATTCATCTTCATTATTTTCATCGTAAATGACTGATTCTATTTCTATTATTTGATTGTTTATTTCAATTAATATTTTGTTTGAAATTATTGATACATTGTAGTTTATTAATGATTTGGCTTCTCTGGTTAAATGATAGAATAAATCTTCTTCAAAAAGAAAAAATCTGGCCTTTTTGATATCATTAACAATTTTGTGTGAGCTAGATTGATTAATTAAACTATTTTCAAAAGTTGATTGTCCTGTTAACATATAATCATCATCAAACTTACTCAATATTTTTACTCTTATATATTTATAGGTTTTATCATTTGACTTTGTAAGTTTTGAATTGTTTCCTGATATTGGGTTGAAACTAATTGAACCGGTTTGTTCATCTTTTCTTAATATGGCAAGACCTTGGTCATGATAACTTGAACCTGAATCTCCATACCCATATTTCACTCCTATTGCTTTGCTTCCATTTATTGGATCTCTCATCTTTATTAGTATTTCTTCGTTATCCAATACATTGTTTATCATATTCCAATATTGCCTTTCTTTTAAAATTTGTTCATTTAACCCTGTACTTGCACTTCTGAAAAGATTGGTTACACCATTGAGTGCTTGATATTTCCATCCGTAACCAATTTTATTATTGTTGTTATTATTATTGTGTTCGTCTTCGTCTGTATCTGCTGGTGTTAATCTGTCTGAGGTTAAGGATCCGAGAGGAATATTCTTGTTTAAATGAGGTGACATGGTTGCTTTACCGACATTTGGTTTTACTGCTGATATCAAAAGTGATACAAAATCTAGTGATAATGATGTTTCATTCAACGCAGAACCTATATGAGAAGCTAATTCAAGTTTCTGTCTTTGAAAAATTTGCAGTTTTGACTCTTGTGGGTTATCATCTTGATCATTTAAGTCTTGCTCTATTTCTTTACTGTCTTCTTCTTCTTCGTCTGCGATCCCATTTTTATACGTCTCTATTTCTTCTTTTAATGAATCTTCCGTTATATTCAAGAATGATTTCCTTTCGAATAAAATTCTTGTTATCAATTCGTTTATGGGTAGTTTTTCTTCATCCTGAAGAAACGGGTCAGTGTGAGACTCGCCATATAATTCTTGATCTAAATTCAAGTAAACTTTGTCAAAGGATTCCATTGCCTGTATGCTATTAGATTTCATTAACGTATTACATTTCATACTCACTTCTTTTTAAAAGTCTCGAAAAGATTTCTTGTGTGTTGTACGCATTTTTTCTAAATACTTTTTTTTATATATTGCAAAAAAAAAAACCTCTACTAATACATAATACTAATCCATAAAATCGTCTAAATCACCCTCTTCAATTGCTTTCAACAAATCGATTTCATCTTCTTTTGATTCCAAATCATTTTTGTTTGAATCTGATTTGTTATCAGAAGGATATCTCATTGATTTAACCGAGTCATTGTGTAATGATAAGCAGAACTTGATTCTTTGATCAAATTCATCTTGAGGTAATTTAGTAGAATAAACATCTAAAAGTTCTTTTGATTTCATAAATCCTAATTCGTGATTTATAGTGGCTTCTATGACACCATCTCTGATTGCTTTTGAAACGATGTATTCAGTTGATTCTTCGGAATCTAAGTGTAATTTAATACAAATATCTTTTAAAGAAATTTTTGAATAAGATAATGAAATAATTCTTATACCGGTTTTGATAACATTTTGACGTAATCTTGAAATCAATGTAAAATTATCATCTTTAACAAAACTTGATTCAAATTTATTTAAAACTTCACCGAATAATTTCAAGTCACCTAATTTAACAGCTTTTGTGACATTATAATAAGGTTCATAATGACCATTACCATTACCACCTTCATTATTTTTGAAAACTTTAAGTTCTGGGATATCACCCATTAATAATTCAATGACAATACTTAATTTAGTAGCAGCTTGAATAAATCCATTTGCTAAATGTGTTTGAGGAGATTTTCTGATAGCAGCAATAACATATTCATGAGCTGAAGAATAATCTAATTGAATTGCACTAATTTTAGCTAAATAATAATAATATCTGGCGACTAAGGCATTACCAGCACTTTCAGGGAATTCAGTTTTTTCGACCAAGTTTGAAGCTTGACTTATATCATGTGTTAACAAATAGTTTCTTAATAGTAATGTAAGAATTGATGCAGTTGTTTCATTGTCGTGTCTTAAAGTTGCAGTTCTTAATCCAGCTAATAAAGCAGGACGTATAGAATACAAATCATTTAATAATTCTTTAGTTCTACTGACATAAAACCATATTTTTGATTGGAAAAAATCCAATGGTCTACGATTATATGAACTTAAAAGAATAATAACTTTTTCATTGAATGAATCCAAATCTTTTAATCTATTTTGATCTAAAAGACTTACTTGAGTTAATAAATGAATGTATACATCAATTTCAGGTAAAACTTGGGCGTTTTTATCGGTACTTTCATTATCAATATCAATTTGATCGGGAGATGATGCGGTTGGTTTACCAATTAATTCAATTATATATGATTTATGAGGATGATCATTGGTATAAGTATTTGAGACAATTGTAGGTAATACTTCCTTATGTTTGGCCAATTTGCGTCTTAATGGACCCAAATCACGAAAGACTTTTGAGATATAACGATTATCAAAATTGTTAGCTGCTTTAGATATTAAAGTAAAGGATTGTTCAATTTCCTTGATTAAAAGTTCGGATTCGGATTGTGTGTGATCGGTGCTGGAAACGTCTTGCATCTCCACGTCTTGCTTTGCTGGTGATGGTATGGATTCAGCCATTATTAAACTCGATAGATAATTTGGTTCGAAGATTTGTCGTAATTCAATTAATCAATACAAGCGTTTCAATATAAAGTTCCACTTAAAATGATAAAAGTGTCTCTAGTAGTTTTTGTCAATTCACAGTTTTTTGTTTTGTTGCCACCAAAAAAAGTGGGTCGTGCATTGAGTGAGATTATTCACACCCGTACATCAAGTATAATCTATCAAGCAAGAGGCCCCCTTATAGATAAAGTTAGTGATCATATTTTATTTTAGTTTATTTCATAATTTCAACTTATATATAATAAATTAATAATGTCTCAATTACACCCTTCAGTTGAACCAACTTTACCACCAAATCCGACTTTAATTCCCGTATTTTCCATTAATTTGAAGACTGCTGGTAGTCCAGCTCCAATTTACACTAATAAAGAAAATGGTGATTCAGTATCAAGTGTTCAAGTTAGTCATGGTGAAATTAAAACTGTGGAAAATAAATTTGGCTTTAAACTCGAAGTCAATGGAATTTCAGGAAGTGATGATTTAACTTCCAATTCTGAGAGTGGAGCTTCAACTTTAGATTGTAGATTATATGGTAAAACACCAAATGGTGCAGGTGTTAAAATTACTTATCAAGGTGTATCACTTTTAAGTGAAGAGTTAATTAATGTTGTTACTGGTAAATCAAAATTAGCCAAATTTGAAAAATGTTACCTCACTTCTAATCCAAAGTTTGAATTTGATAGTGATGTTCCCCAAGAATACAAATGGGTTTTGAAGGAAAATCTTATTGCCAAAGGTAGATTTGCAAGAGATGATAATGATGAATTATATGTTCAATATTATGTTTACATTATGCGTTAAACATATATATAATACAAATCGAATTATATATTCTGACATCATTTGGAGTCTAGTATTAAATCAAAGTTTTGAGAAGACGATGCTAAATTTATAATTTTTATATATTTTAACTTTATGATAATATATGTATATTTAAAAATTGAAACTGATAAATTAAACTAATATGAATTTGATTAAAAAACAAAGCAGCGAAGAAGATAAGACAAAAATAGTAGAGTGAAGTAGGAAGGTAAAGTAGTAGCAAATTCAAAGTGAAATGAAATGAGATGTGGATAGTAAGTACAAGGTATGAGGAAAGAAAAAAAATTAAAATAAAAGAAAGACAACAAGCTAAACTAAATTTGACTTAATTTAATATTATTTGCATTAACTTAACAACAAGAATTTGATTGATTTGAAGTTAAAGATTGACCTCTTAAATTAACATTTGATTTACCATTATTACCATTATTACCATTATTTGCTGCAGCGTTATTTGTCATTTGAGCTTTGATCTGTCTTGCCATGGTGTAGAAAGCTTGTTCAACATTCGAAGAAGATAAAGCAGATGTTTCTAAGAATGGGATGTCTAAGGCATCGGCGAATTCTTTAGCAGCGGTGTATTCGACAACTTTTTTATCGGATAAATCAGCTTTATTACCCACTAACAATTTCATAACACCGCCAGTTGCATAACGATCGATTTCTTGTAACCATTGTTTAACGTTGTTGAATGACTCTTGATCGGTAACATCATAAACTATGATAATACCATGGGCACCACGATAATATGAAGAAGTGATTGTTCTGAATCTTTCTTGTCCAGCAGTATCCCAAATTTGTAATTTAATAGTTTTACCATCAAATTCGATCGTTCTAATTTTAAAGTCAACACCAATGGTTGAAATGTAATCAGGGGTATAAGTGTTATCAGCAAATCTTAAAAGTAAACAAGATTTACCTACACCAGAATCACCGATTAATAATAATTTAAATAAATAGTCGTATTCGTTATTCATATTGATTGTGTTGAATTGAAGATAGATTCGAGGTATGTAATATCTCGAAATGCAGTAAGATGTAATTAATATAATATGATAAAAAATTTGGTGGTAATAATCACTATAACAATTAGACAGAATATGAATATTAGGTAAACTTTATCTGATTATGTATATGAATCGAATGTGTAGATGATAATACGTAGACGTGAACTAAAATGTTGTTTAGGAAATTTAAAATATGTTTTTCTCCTTTGTCTTTTGATTTATTTTAAATGATACAAATTGAAGGGGCAACGAAAAAAACACTAACTGAAATTGAGAACGTACTAAATCAAAGAGAACAAGCACACAAATTAAAACAAGTATTTCGCTAATGATAATGAAATAAACAGAACAAATCTCAATAAGAAAATATAAGCGTATCACGAAAGAGAAGCCAGTCTAGATGTGTCTTTATATACTTTTAGTCTCTCTCTCAAGGTTAGACAAAATGACGGTGATGTTGCTAACTATGGGGAGAGGGCAGTTTGAATGTGCATTTATATGCAGGATGTGTAAGAACGTCTCGGTTAATACACGATTTGACCATTAACGCACTACTTGTATGTACGGGTTTATTATTATTATTATTAATGCTACACTATGTACTATATATCTCAGGTAAGAGTAATGTAAAACACTCTAGTATCATAATGAATATGAGATTGGTTGAATAATTATTGGCTATACCATGTAGAGTGATTCTTAATTAAACTTATTCTCTTGTTTCTTTTTCTATGTTCTTTTTGGACTAAGGCAAGAAGGAATTTATTCAATTTTGTCAATTTCTTTTGCGTTAGTTTTAGCAGACTTCTTGCTACCTTTAGCCTTCTTTTTAGCAATTAAAATCATTTTGTAGAACCAAAATACATTTAACACGTCAAGTGAAAAATTTAAAGTCAAAATAGTAATAGGTAACAAGATGTTAACATGCTGGAGTGTATGCCACATATCAACTGCAACAACAGCAACTGCATAAAATCCCCAAATGATTCTAACAACGAAAAAGGTCAGTAACAAGAAGAGACCATTGATTAAAATGGTACGGTCACTAAATGTACCAGATGGTAATCTAGATGCAAACCAATTGACATTAACAAAAGGAGTACTCAATTCAAATAATAAGAAACCTGGAATCCATGGTAAACAGAATGGGGATAAACAACATGAAAATACATATAATGCAGCAAATGCATGAAATAAGAATCCAAATCCAAATAATTGAAAATGCATCAAACAAACAACGACATCCCAAACAAAATATCCAATGGTAACTGCTGCAACAAATCCACCATATGGAGTGTAACCTAAAATTGAGGTATAAGGATCTTCAGCTCTATTTTGCCAGGCTTCGTGATTCCACATTGGAAGTAAGATCAATAATGAAACAATGCATTGAACCATTGAAACAACATGAATATCAAAATTAACTTTTGTTTTTGGTGCCAACGTAGTATATGTGGTTCCAAATACTCGTTTCAGTACAACAGGTGAAATCACCTGAATGAGTTGGTATAATACGTAAGACATAAAAATTTCATGCCAATGAGCTGAGAAATAATTAGTTGGTTCTGCTGGGAATGGTCTGAATTGAAGGAATATGTCGTTCTCGAAAACAGGAAGAAAACTTAAAAGACCCATTGTTGTAGATTTGGATACCAATGATCCTTTACTTCGAATGTGTATAGAGTTAGACTAAGAAAGTGGTTACTTCAACCTAAGAATTGTCTTTCTTTTTTTTAGTAGGTGGTGAAACTCAAAAGTGTTACTTTTTTTTTTTAATTGTTGAAGTTAGCTTAATTTTGAGTTTTATTGAGTCGGATCGGTTTTATAAAAATCGATTCTTTGTGATTGGAAAAATACAAAACCCACCAAACAAGAAATGTTGTGCGATTTTTTTGTTTCAGACTTGTCTTCTGAAAAGAATACTGAATCCGATTCATTCCCGCAAAATGTATACTTATTTATTATACAGAAGGAGTTAATTGATCTACTAAACGAGTGTGATATGAATATATAACTCTTCTAACAACAAGAGCAGAACATTCGTAAATGATTCTACTTATGAACCGTATCTTCTTGTTCAGAAGACGATCGCCTTAAAGAAGTTAAGAGAAATTATTCTCAATTCGCATCCATAAACACACCAGCAAACCCAATTTTGCTTGAAAATGTTGTGATTATGATGAGGTTACGTTTGTAATTTGAAAGTGCTTCATTGAACTCAATCCTCTTTCCTTTAGTTTATTCCAAATTGTAAACAAGGTGGTTCTATCGAGGACTCGTGTCTTTAATCCCATGTGAAAGAGCTGATACACCAAGTTTTGATCAAAGTGCAATTGCATTTACAACATAATGTATAATACTCGTGTATTCATTTGAAAATGAATTATATGTAACTTCTTTTTTATCTGCCTTGGAGTTGCTAGAATGAAAAACACCCTAAGAATATTGTAACCAGCGCTTAACATTGTAACTTAGTAATGTAATATTAATGTGAAGTAGCTCTCACATTATTGCCATATATTAGAGGCCGTAAATTATTATTTGTGAAAAAAATACTAGCTTGAACGTTCTTAAATGTTCGTGTTGCAAAAAAAAAGCGAAATCAATATTCAACAATAACGTTTTATTGCCAGATATACCGAAATTTCATTTGGCAGATTACTTTCTCGAAATGGATCGAGTTAATTTTTGTTTGTTTGGTATTTATTCGAGCTTCCACGCTTGCCACTGTTCTTAATATTTGACGCTCGAAAATAAGTGTAATTTGAAAATATTTCGTGTTACATTTAATAATTGAGAAGGGAGCATATTGGCTAAGTCAGATTATTTACAGCTATAGCTTCAAGCGGCATGTTCATCTAATGTTTATTTACAATTTGTTTAGACAAAAAAAGAAGTCCTTTATGTTTTGATATTTGCCTCAAAAAATGGTATTTTCTCAAAATTTGATAAAATATGCTAATTTGCAACAAAATTCAATACGCGGGATAATGAATATTTTTTGTTCATTTTTTACAATCACTCTTGGCCAAGTAACACCCTCAATGAAATTCACCAAAAATTGAATCAAGATAAAGTTCATGATGATAACGATTCTGTTCATATCAGATTCAAATTATTTCAACATAACAAGAAGATCGACTGTTCTGCATAAGTCGTTTGGCGATAGTATCATTGAAGTTGACAAACTAGGAAAGTATAAACTCGTTATTATCAATCTTCGAAATTATTAACTAAATAAGACATGAAGCTTTTGCTATATGCATTTGAGAAGAAGAAGGGCTATTGGTTTTTTGAAAAATAACTAAATTCATATTTATGGAATTTGTTAAACTATAATTCGAAAAGGACAATTAAAAAAATAAGCATGTAAACTTTTCTTCAAATGAAAAGAGTGTTTTTCACAACAGTTTTGAAGTTCTCGTAGTATTTAAAGAGTCAAGTTGTACAATCAAATCAATCGCGATCACCTTATATATGCTCATGATATAAGAAAGTCAGTAATACTAATTAGAAGACAATTTGTATTTTTTTTTCACTCTATGAAAATCTTGAAGCAGGTACTTAGGATTTTGGTCACTTGTGTTGTGAATTAATCGTACGACTTTACATAAATGAGTAAATGAAATCAAGTATATACTATAGTAAAGAGGAAGCAAGGACACACACTAGTTGAATAACCAATATGTGTGAAGAAAAGTACATGGATGAAACAAATTATTTATTCTTTTATTGAAAAATGAGAATGTATATAAATGATCTATGAAAAACTTTTTTAAAATAAGATCAAATCAGCTTCCAAAGAATTAAATAAAAAGGAAGCTGAAAGAAATGGAAATTCAAAAAGCCAGCAGCATAGGGCACTGTGGGCGTTGGCTAAAATTAGATTTGATATAGTCGGTATCCAACTAGAATGTACAAAAAAAGAAATAGTTAGAGACAAGATTGCAAGTATTTGAAAGGATACTTGCCAGCAAGGTTGTTGAGCTTAATTAAATCTTAGAAATCTATCCCTCTTCCCCAAAAATATGTAAATGTTTTTTTTTTTGAACTATAATGGATATATATTAATTATTCACCAATCAAATATTTACCGTCGAAAAGGGAAGATCCGAATGAAGCCGGATTTTTGTATGTAATTTGGGATACGTGTGTGCAAATCCCTTTGTAAAGCGTGTTATCTTTATGCACGAACAATGCTAATCTTCTCTGTATTATTAAAATTGACAAATGTGTGTAAATGTGTTCATGTGAGGCTTAGGATATTTACGTATGACTTCCCACTATGCTGCTTTGTTTTGCACTCAGTAGAAATTACGTAATGTATTGCATAGTGGAAGTTATTTGCAACCAGAATAGCCCACTAACCCAATTGTCTTACTATCTTGAATGTATATTTTTTTTTTTACTATAATGAATATATACTTAACTATAAATTAACTATATACCGTTGAATTAGCGGGGACAAAAGGTTGCAAAAAACCCCTACGTAGAATTAAATGTAGAATTAAATGAAAAAATCTGCTGCGAAAATAATCGTGCAGATTTGAGAAAAGGTTAAATTAGGCTAGTAGTAGCCTACATTTTATAAGTAGATAATAGATAAGATACCATAGAAAGAGCTGACCCACGAGTCAACGCAGGAATCAAGTCAGACTCCTGCAATTGCGCTCGTCGAGACGAGTTCATTCTATAAAGTAAAAAAAGGTATCTGTTTAATGAATTGAAAGTAGTAGAATCATAATAGGCAATTATATTTTGCCATGAACGAACT
>JANIJN010000080.1:0-38325 GCA_030557975.1 Soucietia sequanensis | reverse complement strand
ACGAGACTGAAAATGAATTCGCAAATCGAATGCTTGGTCGATTTTACACTGAAGTTGAATGCTATGAACGTATCAAAATGCATAACAATGAAAATCCTAATCACAAAATTAATATTCCTCAGGTTTACGATTATGGTAGACTCTATTTGCGTGTGAAAAATAAGCATAAATTTAGAGGGTTTTACATGCTACAGTCATTTGTTGCTGATGATGCGAATTCAATTACACCACAGACCATCAAGGATGGATGTGAGCAGTTGACACGCTTGAACAATTTAGGTATTCATCATAAGGATTTAGCAAAAAGAAACTTTATGGTCCAGGATGACAAGATTTGCTTTCTTGATTTTGGTCATGCTATATTTGGTAATAGCGATAGAAGTCATGATATAGATGTGTTTACGCTGGCAGCAAATGAATTATTGAAATCAAAGAAACAAGTTGAAAGCAGAGGCAATAGTAAGAGTACCAACATATCTGGCACTGAGGGAGATAGATTCAAAGGCAAACATTGAGGCAGGCACCATATTCAAAACAGTGAAGTGAGCTAATGGTATCTTATAGTCAGATAATAATAATCTAGATAGGCTAAGGATCCGGCGGTGGTGAACAATGAACGAAGTGAATTGTTCAGTTTACTCTTATTGATTTTATTTCGATTACTTCTATCAAATATATATACAATAGACTTTTTCTATATACATATATATATATATATATTTATATATATTTATATGAAACAATTAATAATAATACAATTACAAGTAATTGCATTATTTGTTAATTGTATTATATTTCCTTAAATTCATAAGGACCCGGTTTCTGTTCAGCAATAATATTAATCTCTTCCACCACCTCATCATTATATTCCAACTTTGCATTAATTACATCACCAGGCACCACACTACCCACCCCCTTGGGAGTGCCCGTTAAAATAATGTCACCCTTATGTAAAGTCATTATACAAGACATATGAGATAAGATTTTATTAATGGGGAAAATCATTAAATTTGTTAAATCACATTGTTTGACTTTGTCGTTTATGGAGAGGGATAATTTAACATTATATGGATCGGCAATCTTTGATTTAGGGATAAAATTTGACATTGGTAAAAAAGTATCAAAACCTTTACCAATTGACCAAGGTAAACCCTTTGATTTTGCTTCATCCTGAACATTTCTAGCCGTCATATCAATGGCAAGTGCGTACCCGTCAATGGCATTCAAGGCCTCTTCGTTGGAGAAAGAGGAGGGTAAATCTTTTAAATCTTTATTGATGACTATAGCCAATTCAACTTCATGATGAACCACCACACCACGAGGAACCAAGAATTGGGGATTTGATGGAGGTAAGATGGATGACGAAGGTTTAAGAAAGAAGAAGGGTTGTTGGGGGGTGGCGTTGTTTAATTCTTTGATGTGAGCAGCATAATTTCTACCAATACATAATATTTTTCTAGCATTCTTTAAATATGACATGGTGGACGGTGATATGCTAATGATGTAATATAATATAGTATATTATAATATAGTATAATATAGAGTATGTATATTTAGTATATTTGATGGTGCGATCGCGGAATAGAATAATGGGCGTGGGTGTACGGGTGGGTGTGTGGTCGTGTGTGGCCAGGAATGCCAAGATAAACCAGAAGACAAGAATATAGACTAATAGACTAATAGACTAATAGACTAATAGACTAATAGACTAATAGAGTATGGAATAGAGTATGGAATAGACCAATAGAGAGAGAGAGTAGAGCATTAGTAGAGTATTAGTATAGAATATGGTAGAAGAGTATTACTGTATTAGTATATATTAGAGTATGGTATAGAATAGTAGGTTGGTGGTGTACGGATTGTTGGAAGACGGAATTAAAAAGTAAATACATCCTGCATACAACCATAACAAGATTATCTGATTATTATTATCTGATTAGATCTGATACTATACTATACTATTCTACTACACTATATTCTATCGTATTGTATTATCCTGTTGGTATACTCTATTAGTATACTATACCATACTACAACTAGTATCATACTATACTATACTGTATTAGTAGATTAGTCTATTCTATTAGTATTAGTCTAGTATTAGTCTAGTCTAGTCTTAGTAGTGTATATAGCTGGGCAAGGACAAGAAATACAAACGGGCCCATGCATTCTCTTGGCATATACTATATCATACTATTATACTATCATACTATTATACTATATTATACTATATTATACTATATCAATTAATGCCGTTTCATTATATTCCTTTGTATTTCTTTTTCTTTTTCTTTTTCTTTATTTTCTTGCATTTTTATTTTTTTTTTTCACCCAAATATTCTACTCTATATACTTTTCTCTACTTTTCTCTACTTTTCTCTATATACTTTTCTCTATATAAATACATGTCGATTCCTCTTCTTTCCATTTCTTATCTATTCCATCACCCTTTCCTCCTTTCTCTTCCCCCCTCTTCCCCCTCATTGTATCCCATTGAGTTATTCCCCCCATTGACTTCCTTTCATCATGGTCAACGTTTTTAACGTTCAAATATTCTTTATTGTATTCAGAGAATCTTTAGAAGCCGTGGTTGTTGTTTCGGTTCTTCTTGCCTTTTTAAAACAAGGTCTTGGTGGTGCTGCTGATGATCCCGAAACTTATAAACGTTTGAAAAAACAAGTTTGGTTTGGTTCCATTCTAGGGGTTATCGTTTGTCTTATTCTTGGTTGTGCTTTCATTGGTGCTTGGTATGGTTTACAAAATGATATTTGGTCAAAATCAGAAGATTTATGGGAAGGTATCTTTTGTATTATTGCTACCATTTTAATCTCTCTTATGGGTATTGCCATGTTAAGAATTAATAAAATGAGAGAAAAATGGAGAGTTAAATTAGCTCAAGCTTTAGTTAAACAACCTCCAAAGGGTAAAGATCGTTTTAGAATTGGTTATTTAACCAAGAAATACTGTATGTTTATTCTTCCATTTATTACTTGTTTGAGAGAAGGTTTAGAAGCGGTGGTTTTCGTTGGTGGTGTTGGTTTAAACTCTCCTGCTTCTTCTTTCCCCATCCCAGTCATTGTTGGATTAATTGCTGGGATCCTTGTTGGTTCAATTCTTTATTTCTCCGGTTCTACAGTTTCTTTACAGATTTTCCTCATTATCTCCACCTGCATCTTATATCTTATTGCCGGTGGTTTATTTTCAAGAGGTATTTGGTATTTTGAAACTTATGTTTTCAATCAAGCCACCGGTGGTGATGCTTCAGAAAATGGTTCGGGGCCAGGTACTTATGATGTTTCAAAATCAGTTTGGCATGTTAATTGTTGTAATCCGGAAACCGATAATGGTTGGGATGTCTTTAATGCTTTATTAGGTTGGCAAAATTCGGCTACTTATGGATCAGTGATTTCTTATAATATTTATTGGTTATGTATTATAATTGCATTGGCTTTAATGTGGTATGAAGAAAAAACTGGTCATTTACCTTTCTGTAAAGATTTAACTTTGGTTCAATTAAATCCAATGTATCATTTGAAAAATAAAAAGAAACATAATTTGACAAAGGAAGAACAAGATGATTTATTTGAAAGAGTAAAGAATACGAAAAATTTACAGGTTGATGAGGTTGATGAAGTCAGCGAATATAAAAAATAATAAAATAATACAATCAACGAATATACAAAATAATAATCAATAATCAATGTCAATTGATTATTTATATTATTTTAAGTATGCCTATCATCACTAATCATAAATAATAATCAATAATCAATGTAAATTGATTATTTATATTATTTAAAGTCTTCATAAAATCATTTATCTTACTTATCAATAACACAACAACAAAACAAAACACAACTCAATACAACAACACACTTTTTTTTATAAATATTTATATTTTTCATCCGGGGGGATTGAAAACTATAAAAATTAAATCAAATAAAATCAAATCAATCAATAAAGTCAATCACGAATCAACATTTTAATATAATTATATTCTCACAGTTAAATCCTCAAATTATACACACACACACACACAAAAGAAGGATTAATTGTGAAAAATATAGTAAAATTAAGATTGATAATTCATTCTTGATTTTGATGATTGTTTGATTTGATTTAATTTAATTTATGAGTCGAGCCGTTCAACTCTTCTTTTTGGGGGTCAATTTTTCTTCTACTTTTGCTTTTTTATATACTTTTTTTTGGGTCTTATTAATTTAATATTCGGGTTTTTTAAATCATTTATTGTAGTTTGATATTTCATCATTTTCTGTGTAAGCGTTCATTTTTCATTGGTGATTTATTACTTATGATTTGATTTAGGAAGGAAAGCTTTTCTTGTTAGGATTACTTTATCTCTTACTTTGCGATGGAATTAGCGATTGAAGAGAGTAGAGTTCATTCTAGAGCGTTAACCAGTCTCTGGCTTTAGACCGGATACCAGTGAAACTTTCAAGGCCACACTATACTATGATATTCTACCACAGAACTTCAATATAACTTATGATCTCATTTAATGTTCATTTTTTTTCATTATATTTTGCAGCATTCGATATTATCTAGTTTTTATTTCAAATCATTGCAGAACTTTCATTACCTACTATTGATTCAGTTTAGTTAATCTACCTAAAATTCAGTTATCACTACGGTCTCGAAACTTTTTACTTTTCAATAAAATTCTTAACTTTCAAGTTTGAATATTGCTTTTGATACATACTTTAATTTTAGTAAATTATTTTCTCAAACAAAGTTTTTCAACCCAAAAAAAAAAAAAAAAATTAGAAAAAAAAATATAAACCCACGGCGGGAGTCGAACCCGCAATCTTTTGATTAGAAGTCAAACGCGTTAACCATTACGCTACGCAGGCATTTTTTTGAAAAAAAATGGTCTATGTTCATATCACCAAAGTCTATGGCTGTCAAAATTTTTCATAAAATTAGTTTCTGCTATGGCATTCAATAAGATGTTTTTTTTTTTTCAAAATTAATTGTTTCTCCCGAGTCAAGGTTTAGAAAATTGATTAGCCGCATGGCGGTGAACTCAATTAGTCATGACTCGGGTCTCGATAGTGTCAAAGTAAGTCTCATTTGATATAAGTACGAGCAAGTGTAAAACCCTATTTAACCTATTTGTGTGTACTCCTATTGCTTTCTATAAATCCCCTGCCATCTTGTATTATCTCTTTCATGGAGTATTGATTTCTTCTTATTCATTGCACGTAGCTACAGAGTTACATTTCCCAGAGTCATCAGCAAGTATGTTTGTATTCATGTGATTACTGCCGAGCTTGAATGCATACCTGGGTTCATTTATGCTTTCTGGGATTTTACTTAGCATTCTTTTCAATTGGATGTACTAAGTATTTGACTCCCTTGCATTCGTTTTTTGCAAGAGCAAGACACATTGAATGAAACTTTGAATGCCAACAATCACTTATTTGTAAAGATATGGTTAATTCTATAGTTAAATACAAATTCAATAAAGTGAAATTGGGAAAAAAGTAGAAATGACGATTAGCTTTTCAAAAAGCTCTAGCTCGGTTTTTCGTATATGTCAAAACTAGCGGTGTCAATAAACTCAAATCAAATTCAATAAGAGGAATGAAAGAAAGATATTTTCAAAACAAAAAACCTACTGAATTCAGGTAGAATTCATCACCCTTTGATCTTGATTGATATAGTACCTGAAAAAAAATCTCATTTCACTAGCTTCGTTTATGAGTTAAACCAGCTTACACATTTGCGTATCCCACTAACACAATATCTAGTATATAGTACCAATCAAATTTTCCATTAACTATAGTGTCTGACTATACTTCAATCAAGAGCATGACTCATATCTTACCAGCACTGGAAATAGTTAAAGGCTTTAATCCGAAATTTTAAATGTGGTTGTAAATTTGAAAATAAGATTTAGCTCTCGTTTTGCTAGTACGTGGAAAATTTGTGCAAGAAAGATTAAAAGTTACGATCATGACAGAGGGATTTGTATTATGAGAGTAGTGAAATATGAGGAAAGTGTAATATACTACACCTTGTACTAAGTACAAGTTGGTATCTTGGTATTATTGCTGATCCCAAATATTTAAGTATACTTTTGTGTCAAAGCCTGAGAATAGATATTCCCTATAAAATGAAGATGAAAAAAGCATTTGGAAAAAAAAGTTAATAATAGAGTCTCAAATAATCTAGCAAAGATAAAATAGCTTACAATCTAAAGATTTACGATAAACCTCTTATCAATGATACATGAGGGTATCATTGTCTTGCTATAGCTTGATAGTACGTTTGAGCTAGTCTTTCATTGAGCCAGATATTACAAATATATAAAATCTCTCAATAGAAGTTTCAATGTAAGTAAAGGGTCTCTGTTTTCTTCTTTCATTTGTGGCTATCGTTTATTTGGTCGATTTTTTTTTTTTTATTTTTTTTGGTGCATTTCGCAGTTAAAGGTAAATGTACAAAAATGTAATTCTACTTAATTTTACAATAGGTCCACATTTACCCACCAGTTTAAGTATATAACTAATTATATCGTTTACTGTTTATTAAAACATTCTCACTGTCATTTTATTAATCACTGTTCATCATGTTTTCAACATCAAACAAAAACTACAGAAAATTCACCTGTGGATCAACTAGAAGAAAAATTCGACATTGTGCTGATAAGCTCAAAGAAATTAAAAGTGATCTTTCTCACCAAATTCACTCATCAAGTACTGGTGAAAGCTTCTCAAAAAGACATAGCATTGGTAAATTCTGCCATGGTGTCAAATCAAAATTTACTGAAGCTTCATATCAATCTGAATTAACACCACAAACACAAACAACACCTTTCTCAAATTCTTTCAAATCATTTATTCCTAAAGAATCAGAGTTTTTCTCTTCTTCAGCTTGGACTTCAGAGAACATACATTCTTCTGATTCACCATTGTTTCCAACTTTAGAAACAGTTGAATCAAAATCAAACGTTTTAGAAGAAAAAAAATTAGAGTCCGTTTTACCATTCCCCATGCAGAAATCCAAATTATCAAAAGCTTTACCTATTTCAAAAAAAGACATCTTAGATTCAAAGGTATTGCCAATTTCAAAAGAAGTTTATTTAAAATCAAAAAAATTAACAATTTCAAAAGAAATTAAACTTGAACCAGTACCTTCAGCTAAAGTTGAAGCAAACTCAAACACTTCATCAACCTCTAAAAATATTGTTTCACCTACAAACAAAGTTTCAACTTCACAACAAAAAACATTAGATATGGAAGTTGTTCCAATTTTGAAATTAGAAGAATCTAAGCCAATCCTTTTATTGTCTACAAAAGATTTACCACCTTCACCAATTTCTCCAACCTTAGAAAATTTAAAATCAAATACATTAGAATTAAAATCTTCTTCAGTTACTGGAAAAGAATCACCACTTTCACTAATTTCTCCAGTAATGGAATCTTCAACAGTTTTGCAAGAACAATCAACAATTTTAGAAGAAACTAAAGTGGAATCAAAAGTTTCATCAATCTCAAAAGAACAAAACTCAAATTTAGAAGTTTCCAAAGTTTTAGATGATAAAAAGTTAGACTCAAAAATTTCATCAGTTCCAGAACAAATTGACTGTTCAATTTCAAAAGAAGAAGAAAAATGTTTTGATTTAAAAGAGAGTTCAAATTTAGAAAGTAAATCAAATGTCAAAGCTTCTTCAGTCTGTGATAAATCTAAATCAGTTAAAGAAACTTCCTTTATATCAACTTCATATGTTATGAAAAAAAATAAATCAATTTCTAAGGAAGCTTTCAATCTCAAGAATGAACTTTGTTTGAGAAGAAGAAATGATCCATCATCATCTTATCCGAAAATACCAAGTATACCAAAAAAACCAAAATTAAAAAGAAGGAAATCAAAAGCAGCTTCTTCTCCACTTTCAAAACAAGCTGAACCTCTTCTCTTAGTGTCAAATGCTTCGAAGGAAGTCTCATTAACCTTAGAAGAAAGCAAAAGTGAACCAACATCTTTTTTGGAAGTAAATTCGGTTCCAGGTAATAAAAATCCAGAATTGATTAACAAAAACCCTATATCATTTTTAGGAACCACATCTGACTTAGTTTCATCGGTATCTAATGAAATTTCATCATTTTCACCAAAGTCTCCAATTGTTTCATCAGTTTCTAGTGATGGTTCTTTATCAAAGTCTTCATTTTTAAACGAATGCAATTCAAATCCAGAAATTATAAAAGTTTCAAATAATGGGATACCAAACTTAAGTAATCCATTTGCTGAAAAAGGTGTTCTTGAATCTCCAAAAAAACCAACTTTAGAAAGAAACAAACATGAATTTGCAACTTCATTAGACTACAAAAATTATACTTTGGGTTTAGAAAACAAACCAGACTTAGCATTTTCATCAATTCCTAATAAGCATATGCCAATTTATAACAATGATGTGCCAAACTTCGACCATGTCAAAGAAAACTTCAATAGCCATGCTCGTGATTTTTCAAACTCACCAATTTTGGAAAAAATTAATCTGGCTTATGAATTTCAATCAGTTTCTGATAATAAACCTTCAAACTTTCAATGGAAACCAATGTTACAGCAAATTGTCGATGGACAAATAGATGTTTCAAGACCACCTGATTATATTGCGTTATTAAGACAATTTCCAGATACAGAAAGTAATCAAAGATATGTTTCACTTTCAAGAAGAATTCCAAATAGATTAAGAAATGCTTTAGAGTCTGCTTTGAATAAAATGCATATACCAACATCACCAGATTACTTATATGACTTTTCCATCAACGATGCTTCTTTCCTTTATACTTACAATAGAGAGCCTTCGAGCTCTCCATTATATTTACGTTACAAAAGTGGATACTCATCTTATGGATCATCTTTTTATTATCCACATGTGGAAACTTATTAAAAATGTGTTCCTCCAAGTCAATATTAAACAAAATCTTCTTCTTCAAATTTCAGTGACTTTTACCACCACCGATATGTTTCTCTTTTAAACTCTTTTCCTTTTGACTACTTCATTAGGACATTATTCTACTCTTTCATCCTTTTTATTATTTCTTTCCGAATGCTTGTCGTCATCCTCTTTTTTTTATCTCTCGATAATTCCTTTCATCATTCTTTCTTTCACACATTAATATTACCTACTCAATCATAGCAGACTGATTGGCCAGAGTTAGTCTCTATGATTTGGTAATGATAATTGGTCCTAGCCAGGCTAATTGTCACAGAAAGATTGAATGAAATAAAAAAAAAAAAAAAAAAAAAAACATAAGGAATTTCGGGAACGGTTTGCAAGTGGAAGAAGGAAAGTTAGTTTAATGCTTTGCTTTATCAAATATGAGAGTCCAAGTAATTGAAAAAAATAAAAAGTTTTTTCATGTTGACTTATTATTTTCATCATAATTACTCGGTTTTACTTCTTGGATCGTCGAAAATTCAATCATGACATTTCTATTCAATTATTTACTTATCGGACTTCTTTTAATATTGTAATTTTGATTCTTGTTTCTTTATTTTGATTTGATTGTTGATTTGATTTTATTACTGTTATTTTGTTTTATTACTGTTATTTTATTTTATTACTGTTATTTTATTATTGTTATTTTATTTAATTTTTGTGTATTATCGTTATTTTAATTTTATATAATCACTTTTGTTTGATATTCACCATTGAAGTGTATCATAGGTTTTTTTTTCGGTTTTCATATTATAGTAAGAAAGTTTTCACCTCCACGATATCGTAGCAAACCCTTCTTATTCTTTTGTGATTTATGACTAATCTAAATCATACTCGGACTATAAAAAAGACCTATAAATATTTGTGCTACCCTCGGCTGAGTTGAACCTTACGGTTCTAGTGATGAAAAAGTTTACAATTGTTCATTGCCCACAAAGCTCACTGTTATATAGATCAACGAGGTCATTTTGGAAAAACAAACAATCCATGACTATATATATACTCAACATAATTCATAATATTTCAACTGCTAAAATCAAAGACAGAAGAGCTTAGCGATAGAATATCCTGTGGTGATTCATCATCAAATTTGAATAGCAGCCAAATCAAAATTAATCGTAACTAGCGAGTCATAGCGAAGTACGAATAAAAGGATATCCCACAAACAATAAGGAAGCTTTCGTATACTATCAACTCGGCGACTTTTGGAACAAGAATGTGAAAACTCATCTTTTTAAGTATTAGCAATTTCACCTTTATACACAATTAACATATAATATTAAAAAAGGCACATCTTATAGAATTTTCAAGAAATAAGTGAAAAATGAACAAAATATCATAAAAGCGAAATCATTGAGTAGTTTGCCACAAAACTTCATCTATTTTAGACAATCATTTTTTTACATATAGTTCGAGACATTTAGAGGATGTACGTGAAGACCTAGTTGCCAAAATGGTAATATTATACGGATGCTGCAGAATGTCGCAGGTATGAATTATAATGTCGTAGATATGAATGCGACAATTTTGATCCTAGCCAAATTGGCATTCATGATGTATTAAAAAACGCAGTTTGCATTGATACCTCAGCCATAATTAGACACGTTGAGCCTAGCTAGTTGAGATCAAGCATACGAAAAATCTTGGTACATTACGTGTTAATTTCTTTATGTTTTATCTTTAGTTTCTATATGAGCAGTGTAATGCAAGAGTGATGCGATTGATAATTTTATTCAAACCAAAATATGTGAAATACAATTTGACGTTGAAGCAATGTTAAAAGAATATTAAGAGTGCATCTTAAATGCAACTCAAATGGCATATTAAATGTCTGGAAAATACGGTTAGCAAAAAAAGTATCTGCTCACTAAACTTTTTCGTTAATTTTTTCGTCGTAAACATTTATTTTAGGCTGCAACACAAATAGCTCATTTTTGTATATTTTTATTCGCAAGTCAAAAAAGTATAGACACAAATAAATCTACTACCTTTTTATTAATCTATTTGTTATTACAATAACAACAATATTATTATGTCTATTGTACGTATAGCGTGATATCATTCCTAAATCCTCAACCTGGATAATAGATAGCCATGATCGTTTCCTTCTCTCTTCTCGAGTGGACTATAAAGGAAGTTATTTATCTGTGCAATTTTTTATCTTTTAAAGGCAAATGAATTTACCTATTTACATTTTAGCTCAATGTCTCCTTCATGAAATCATGTTTACACTTCAACCTCTTCCAGCGAATGTCACATGGGGCATTCCACCATCATTACTACTTGACGTGACCTTTGCATTCAAATAATTCCGAATTGTGTCTTACCCATTTGTTAAAAAGAGATGTACATAAAACAAGTTATCCTTCAATATTCAAAGTCCCAGGAGTTATCTAACAATATAAAATTCTGATAGTCATCATTCTATATTTAATATCCCTTATCCCTTCCATTATCTTTCAATTTTTAAAGTCCTACCAATAATCTTCCAACATCCAAATACTCATTCATTATCTTTCCACCTACCTTTATTTCCTCGTTGGTCTTTTGCTGTTGACTCATGACGGTCAACGTTGTAAAGAAGAAAAAAGAAATGCAATCGACTTTCAAAGTCATGCCCTGGCCGGCTATGACATTGATGTAGATAGATCATATCAGCTTGGTTTTGGCTGTGGCAGGTCACTAGCATGTTGTGGATCTTCTTCGGGGAAACATCAAAGTAAGGGGGTAAGGAAAGAGCAAATGGAGAAGACTAGAGGAATTATGGAGAAGCAAGGTCTCGATTCAGGAGGAAAGTGGTGAGCTTGCTGTAAGGCCTCATTCCAAGATTTATAAGGAAAATGGAGAGTTTTCATAGAAAAAACAAAGGAGACATTTGATGTGTTGGTACGTATTACTTTCTTTTCCTTTACAAAGTTACTTTTTTTTTAGATGAATTGAATTACTTTTTTGCCTCAACAATCTACATTTTGTTTCATGAATTGGAAAAAAGAAAATAATTGATGTACGTGTGAACACGGACAAATGAAACTTTGATATTGTGTGAATCATTCGGGGCAATAGATAATTGGTGTATAATTGAATTTAAAAAAACGAAGGGTTTGTGTCGAGTTGTTACCCTTTGTAATGATCAACGATGATGTCCACTACAAAATTAGTGTTCAGCCTCTCCCTACTTTCACAGTTTTAGTTTTGTAAAGTCAAATCGTTGAGAGTCATTCACTACTTTCACATCAAATCATTTATCTCTTCATTCAATTCAAACTGAATTTTTTCTCCCAAGCTTTCAACAACTCCTTTCACAAATTTGTATTCTCTTCACTGCTTTTACAACAACTCATTTACCTCTTTTCTTTCATTATCTCAGGTTTACATCAACAGCTTTTAGGAATTTGTATTTTTTGGTTTGATTTCCCTTGATTATAATATTGGCTTCTTTTATTTTTTTGGTCAAATCTTAGTCCAGCACTCATTTGTATATCGAAATAAACATTGTGTATAGGTTGTAGATGATAATTAAAAGAATTGACCCATTTCACGTTCTTCTAAAGCTTCAATTATGAGAATTGAACGTTTTGAGTCATGTCATTTTTCAGTCACGCATAAGACCTGATCTGAAGTTTAATTTTCGAGTGCAACTGGCTTATTTTATAACCGAAACTACATTAACGTTGATGGGTGAAAAAAAAAGGTATCTGAAATTAAAAAAAAAAATAACGACAACTGCAGGACTCGAACCTGCGCGGGCAAAGCCCAAAAGATTTCAAGTCTTTCTCCTTAACCGCTCGGACAAGTTGCCATTTATGCGGAATTTTTATCTTTCCTGTATATATACTGCGACTACTTGTTTATGAAGTTTTCTTCAGTAAAAAAAGTTAGTTGTTCAAGATAGTAAAAAAAAAAATTGATGGGTTACTCTAGTAGCAAATAACTTCTGCTATTCAAAACATTACATGAATGCTACCGAGTGCGAAGCAGAGTAGTATGGGGCAATTTGTATGTAAATCTCCCAAGCCTCGCATACAAAAATTTACACACGTATACCAAATTACATACAACAACCTGAGCTTTATATAGATTTACCCTTTTCGACGGTATATATCTAGTTAGTAAATCACTAAATATGTTTTCATTGTAGTTAGAAAAATATACGAAAGCAGTTCTTTTGTAGATAGATTAACATGGAAAGAAAATTGAGCTTTTTGACATTCTCAGTTAAATTATTTAATCGATAACAAAAAAGAAGGAAACAAATCACAATACTTAAACATATTTCTTTTTCTATAAATTGCAGCTGATACGTGGAGCGCAAATTAAAAAAATTGAGCAGTTTCTGCCTTGATTCGCCATGAAACTTGTTTTCAAAATCGCATAATAAACCTTCCATCAGGTTTTTCATTGAAACTTTTATTCTCTGTATTATTTGATCTATACACAAGTTAAAGTCCGTGGATATATTGTTGGTACGCTCTTAGCTTTATGGTTTGGAAAACTTGAGAAACATTTCTCTCATCTTATCGAACGGTACTCAAACGAAATCAACATCAAATGTCGTAGCCTTTACAAATCCAAGGGTGAGAGCTAACAACTCTATGATTTTGAGTGTAATGATTATACGAGAGAATACTTGTGGATTTAATCTCTTTGAAGATTATCTTTGCAAAAACAAGTATTCTTTTGTTTTTTTGCTACTCGTATCACAACTCAGGAGTGTTGTGTTCTAAGATTATTATAAGTAGTCTTTTTGAGAATTTATATTTCACGTCGTTTATGAAAGTAACGTTAACATAGTTGCTGATAAAGCTTGCAAGATGATGGAAAATATAATATAGTAAAGTCGTTTTCATGAAGTAACACTTACTAAGTATGTTGATGCACTAATTTATCATATTCGTTGTGGGAAAATCACTGTTAAAAGCCTTCAACTGTAATTCTTCTAGATAATTGACCATTTCTCTTTTTTTTTATTTTATTCTTTCATGCAAGTCTTCTTAGTTTCTTCTTCGTGATTATGTATATAAGGTTCATCCCTAGGTGGGTATGCTTTATAAAACCTATAGTGTCCCTTTTGCATATAGAAAATAAGTAAAAAGCATCCTCAATTTAACATAAAATAAGTTAGCTAAATGATCACGAGTTTAACACTCTTTCCGCATGGTACTATAGAAATACACGAAAACCTTTGTAAATTCGAAGTATTTTTCGTTAAGTACTTTGACTTAGGATCTACCTTGACTCACTAAAACTTGATGAATTATCAGATTGCATGCTACATGTATATTTTATTTCTTTCGGCAACATTTAGTGAGGAAACAAAACAGGTGTTCCACCGTTAGCTTCAGCTAAAAGTAGAGCTCAAGAAAGAGATTGAGATGGAAGTTTGGCAAATTTCTTTTCGTCAAGTTTTTGTCTCAAGTAGTTTTGTAGTGATGATTATTTGTGGACGTTCTAGTCCAAAGTATGACCCAAAAAGAAAAAACAAGAAAAAAAAAACACGAGACAATTCAACAGAGTCTTATCATGTCAAACTTGATATAAGTAGAATAATATAAAGCATTTGCTTTCGAAATTAAATGTGAACTTTTGCGATTTCGCCAATCAATGATGTAAGAATTTCCCTCAAATTTGCTTATTGGAAACTGAATATCAAAAAATCTCAGGCTTCGAAACAACTCAAATTATCAGCACTGCAAAGCTTCTCTCGAAGCTCAAAAGTTTTCTTCGTAGCTTTTTGTCGTATTTTCTTTTCTTTTTGGCAGCCTTCACTATTTGTTACAAAAAAATAGAAATTTACGATAAAATATATTCGCGATAAAAATTTTTTATCTTTATCAATATGATCACAACTAATAATATACGTTATTGGGATATCATGGACTTTGATCCTTTATCATTGTTCACACCTTGCCATGCGAAGGAAAATGACATTTTGCAAATCGAATTCAACAGCATAGAAAGCTCATCCTTAGATACGCAATCATCTGCAGAGCTCGGAGAAACTATAGATGACTCAAAAAATTTCAAACAACCTATTCATATCCATGACTTGCCTTTACTACAGCTCAGGCCACCTGGTGAAGTTATTCTCGTGTTTTTAAAATTATTTTCACCGAACGAAGTTTTCAATTTCACCTCTTCCAAGCAAGAGATTGCATCAGAGGATAAAGAAGAAGAGGAAGAAGTCATATTCGAAAAGGTTTTTGAAGATAAAGGTGTGACTAAAGACGAGATCAAGGTAGCCTTACCCTGGCTTAAGAGAAATAATCCCCGCTTCAGTACAGAAACAGCCCTTGCGTATATCACATTATTAGGCACATCTTTGAAGAAAACTTATGAGCGTGACTATAATTCATGGTTAACAAGATTGATATCAAGTGACTTGCTGTGGGTGAGTGATTCAATCAAGACCGATATAATAAAGCAAACTTCATTGAGAATATCAGAAAATTGTGGAAGAACTGCTCAACCTGAAATCATCAGAACAATTGGTATTCGAAATCTTGATAAATTGAAGTTGAAAGAACCCTCACTAACTGGAGATAATCTTGGAATGAAGACGTGGGGTTCAGCATTGATTTTAGGTAATAGATTAGTACAATCTACAACCAAAGACTATTTAGTATCACCGGTCCTTGAATTAGGATCTGGGACCGGCCTTGTTGGTATGATATGTTGTATTTTAGGTTATGAAACAATAATGACTGACTTAAAAGAAATTATACCGAATCTTCAAGATAACGTTGATTTAAATAGTTTAAAAGACAAACTAAAAATTCATGAACTTGATTGGTCTGACCCATCCAGTTTCATTAAGGAGTACGGAGATGCGAAATATAAAACCATTATACTAAGCGACCCAATTTATTCATCAATGCATCCATATTGGGTAATAAATATGATCAACAAATTTTTGGATGTTGAAGACAATCGAAGCAGAATTTTATTACAAATACCAATACGAAGAAGTTTTGAAAAAGAAAGAGAATTACTTTGGGATCTAATAAATGAAAACGGGTTTCAGGTAGTTGAAGAAGAAATTGAAAAAGGTTATGATGACTTTGGTGAAAATGAGTTCATGTTCAAAAAAATAATAAAAGAGTAGAAATCTAGAATGTGTATAATAAATATGCTAATATTAAGTCATAAAAGTCTAATGTATATAATAATCAAATAAATAAGAAATAGCTCTATAAAAAGTTTTTTAAGTTTCTTAATCTTACAACGGCATCTTCTAAAACAGAGTCGTCTTTACAGACAGCAAACCTGATGGAATTTTCCAAACCACTACCTTTTCTGGTTTCAGGAGTTAAGAATTCAGTTGGTGGAATTCCAACAACTCCAAATTCTTTAATCAACCAATAGGCCAACTTGAAATCATTAGTTCCTCTACTTGTAATTTCTGGAGGATAATTATAATCTTGTGGAACTTTCAATTTTGACAAATTGACCAATAAGAAATATCCACCTTGAGGGACAGTATAAGGTAAACCTAATTCATCGAAAACTTTATTGAAAATTTCATATTTTTTAGCATAAATTTTTCTCGTATTTTCAAAATAATTATTTGTTGCAGCTACAACAAATCCATCCGCAACTGCTTGTTGCAAAGGAGCAGGCGTTGAAAAACAAATACGAGTGTGAGCAGCTGTAACATATTTTATCAAATCTTTTGGACCATGGACCCATCCAACTCTCCAGCCAGTGGCAGCAAAAGACTTACCAGCTGATCCGACAGTAAATGTTCGATTAGCAAGTTCAGGTAAAGAAGCCAAGTTAGCAGGTCTTGGAAATTTTGGTAAATAAAACAAATTTTCATAAACTTCGTCACTTACGATAATGATATTGTGTTTAATTGCTAATTGACCAATCTTATACAATTCTTCTTCATTAAAAACTTTTCCAATTGGATTATGAGGTGTATTCAAAACAATGAGTTTTGTTTTATCAGTGATTGATTCTTCAAGTCCCTTCCAATCAACTTCCCACTCGTCACCAGTTACATTTTCAGTATCAAACTTTGAAGGATACTTCAAATCGACATATTTCACTTTGGCACCCGTCATTTCAATATTTGGAATGTACTGATCAAAAAATGGTTGAAATACAATGACTTCATCACCAGGTGTTAAAAAACCGAAAAAAATTGAAAAAATACCTTCATTTGCACCTGTTGTAATTTGTATTTCTTCAGTTCCAACTGGACGTTCCAATTCTTTGGTATAAACTTTAGCCAATTCTTTCAATAAACTTGGATTACCTCTGGCATGTGCATATTGATTGAACAGAGGAGTCTTGATTGCATCATTAACAGCTTTTACAGCGAAATCAGGGGGGTTATAACTAAAAAAACCTTGTCCTAAATTAACAATTGGCTTACCAGACTCTTGTTGAGCAGCAGCGGCCGTTTCGTTTATCAAAGACCAAATATCTTTTTGACCGGAATTTTGATTGAAATATGGATTGTGTAAAGAGGCTGGATTTGTCATTATAGATCTTGTGAGCTTAGAAGGAAATGATAAACTATTGTTTCTTGACTTAAAAATTAACCTAAGGGCAATTGTCATTCAAATTGTGAATAAGCAGGAATAACAAGACTAAAAGAATATAAAAAAACTTGTATAAACAAAATGCTTTCTCGTTTATTTTGAATAGTTATTGGGTGATCAATGGAAATTAAAGAACGAGTTTTTTGATTACGACTGTTACTTATTGTGGCTTCTCATTTAAAGGAAAAAAGAGTTTACGTTATCAGTGGTCGAATTTAGTTATATACAGCACGTGATAACACTAACTAATATTTTAGATATCCGGTAACTGATACTGTTACGGATCTTATCGTACTATCGCTGGTGATGAATAATTCCACTTCTCATGTAGTTCGTATTAGAATGTTGCATCTCGAAGGGCTACAAAAACTACAGTAATTTGAGTAAAGAGAATGAATGGTTCTTGAAAAAAATATGTCTATATAAGATTGAAGTCAATCACCCCCCTTTTTGACACCAATCTCTACCTCTTTCGACTTGTAACGCACATAACTTGGTTTCCAACCACCAGTTGATACATCCAGCTAGCATTACCCCAAAACTATCACTGATACCAACACACCCCATACTAAATTCACGTTTAGATTTCGGGACCTGTTCACTGACAGACATAAATGTATTCACGTACGAAAGTCCCCCCAATAAACCTTCGTATAGTATAAGAATTAGCAATGGCCAAATTGATGTGAAAGGAGCATCATGTGTCGATTGAAACAATGTGATAATGACATTGATGAATTGAAGAAACGTCAACCAGTAAAGATTTTTTATTCTTATTCCAAAATTAACTGAAGATCTGGATATAAATACTCCCAATTGGTATAAGAATCCATAGACTACATATATATCACGATATGATGAAAATAACCAGTGTGGTATCTCATCAAGTGGATAAAGCAATGTTGGAGAGATACCCTGATTAATAACATACTCCGATATGTAAACGGTACATAATGGGACCATGTAGGGCATTAATAATGGTTGAATTCCCTTCAAAGTTTGACTAATGTGTTGAACCAATTTTCTTGCTTGAGGTGTTACACTAGCACTTTCAATATCGTATTCGGCATCATTCAATTGCTCGCTCTCTGTAGTATTTAGCTCATTATAAGAAATAAGGTCATCAGTTAATGTAGGTGGAGGTAACAATATGTAGAATGCAACCACGAAACCAAGTGGCACAACGGAAAAAAAAAGCAAGGTGATCCATATTTTCAAGCCCATCAAATTTGTAAGTAGCATGAAAACAAAACTTCCTAAAAGACCGGCACCACCTGTTCCAGTTGAAAATCCTCCAATTGAATATTTTTCTTTATAAAAGTGAGTTAACTGAAGAAAAGTAACCTCACCAAGACCAGAAGACAATGATGCCATGGAAATGCCTACCATCTTCATCAATATATCCAGGTCAGAGGATAGACTAATGATTAGCATACCAAAAGACGAAAGACCAACGAGCATCCATATACGCACAAAATAAGGTATAAATTGAATGAAAAATGGAGCTAAAAGTTTGATTGTAAATGATGGAATAATGTCCGCTAGTAACACAATCGCTTTCGGAGTAGAACTACCAACAAGATCAATTGCTGCCGAGAGGATTACAACGTATAGGATATTATTTAGTAGCCCAAATATGAAAAAAGATATGAATACAAGCTTTGTTTCGGGTATCATGATCGTCATTTTGATTGACTGTTCAACAGTAGTTTTTAGCTTAAGGAGAATCTGATATTATTTAAGCGGGGTGTTAATTGAAGTATCGGACAAATGTTTAGATGTCATGCATCTAAAGATTTGAATCTAATCTGTTGAGAGATAGTCAGATAGATAGAGATAAGAAAACAACACGAAATTTAAGCACTTTAGTAATATGCAGGTTCACACAAAATTCAGCTTTAATTGCAAAAATATCATTCCGTTTAATTTTGATGCAACTATGATTTCGTAAAGCTTGCTACAATGATGCCTAATTCGCTTCTTGTTCAGATTTAATGCTAATAGTGTACTGGGAAAAACTTTTTGGAATTCTAATAAAACAGAGAGGAGAGGAAAATAATTCAATAAAAGGGACGTGAGTTATAAAAATAAAATTGAGGAAAAGTGCAAGAACGATCATTGACTAATGACTTTTCACTTTTTGAAGAAAAAAAGAATAAGTAGACAAGATGAAAGTGTTTTTGAAATCAGTTGAATCCTATAGATTATCCATCAATTTCTTCATATTTGTCTAATCTATCTTCAGCTTTGTCTTCGTCGGAGATTTTAACACCACCGCTAACAGAGAATTGCCCACCGGCACCGATTAATTGAATGTCATGAAATTTTGTTGCTGTGTTGGAGATTCTAGTTGGTTTTTCAACATCTCCGTCCAATGGTCCTAAACCAGGAGCATAAGTATCACCAAACCCCCAAGCATAAACTACTCCATCATCAGTGACAGCAAATGAATGATGAGAGCCAGTTCCTATTTCTTTTACCTTGACACCTGAAGACTCTTTTGCACCGAACTGAACTACTGTTGGTTCTGGAACTGACCTTGGTTTACCATGTTGATCTTTAAATGTTGATTCCGGCAACTTGTCGGCAGGGATACCGATTTCCTTCATATCATATCTACCCCACGCATATACTTTTCCTTCGGTAGTTAAAGCCAAGGTATGATGTTCACCAGCGACAATTTCAGAGATGTTTTTATCAGATAAAGCTGGTATCAAAGTTGGCTTTGAAATCAATGAGCCATCTTCCAATTCACCATGAGAATCGGTTAATGCACATTGACCATATTGATTTAAACCCCAAGCATGAACTTTATCATCATGATCAATAGCAAAACAATGGAAGTCACCACTAGCGATAAATTTAATGTTATACAAACCAAATTGTTGGGGTTCCAAAGAGCTTAAACGATGTCTTTCTAAAATACGACGACCCAATTGAAATTGTTGACCATTCCCCCAAGCGTAAACAATTCCTTTAGAATCTAAAGCTAAAACATGATCTTTACCACCAGCTAATTGAACAATATTTTGTAAGCCATCAATTTTTTTAGGGGAGTCTTGTACTTTGATAGTTTTCAGAAATCCTAAATCACCTTCATTACAACGAAATGTACCCCATGCGTAAACATCACCATTACTATATAATAATGCACTTAAATTATCAGTGGCAATCAACTGAACAATTTTGGCATCTTTAACTATGGGTAAATTTTCTACTAATCCGGGAGTCGATTCGGCTTCATTCAAATCACCATCTTCATCATCTGAATCATTTTCACCAATATCTTTCAAGACCTCTTTGGCTGAAGTATCTCTACCCAATACTTTGCTATCATTGGTACCCCACGACCAAACCCTATTATCAGAGTCAAGTGCTAGGACATGCATACCACCAACGGCAAAATCAACAATACCTTTGTTGCCAACTTTTTCACTACTTAAAAAAGGATTTAACCTTGGTCTTTTGACTTCTTTTGTATTTGCTGCAGGTCCCAAACCTAATTCAGACATTGATCCAGTACCCCAAACAAATATATCCAAAGGTTCGGATCTTGTTTTTCTAAACTCATTGATGTTTGCCAATTTTGAATAAGAATGTAATATAAATGATGAAGTTGTTGGGCCTGATTTTGTCCTTTTGGCACCATTTGGTTGAGGAGAGCGAGATTCGTCTCTTCTTTTTCTCTGTAAAGCAACCATTTTCTAAACGGTCAGATCAAAGATTTGTTTATATGCAAGTAACTGGTATGTATGAACGATGCTTTGTATTCAGCTCTGTGTATTCTGATCGCCTTATATGAATATTTCAGTATTGTTCGATCATTTTCAAAAAACCCATCACCTGCTTTAAGTGTCCTGCATATGCCGCTCATGTTTTGGTTTTTTTCGTTTTTGTTGCTGGCCAAAATAAAGTTGCAACTAAGATTATACTTTAAACATGTATTTAACAAAAAGGGTATTATGAATTATAGAAAATGGAGGAGAAACGAGTATTTATGAGAAAGAAAAGAAATAGAATTATGTATGCGTTTGAAAAGGTTAATATATAATTTAAATTGAAATTGCCTTTGTCTCATTTACCTCATTAAGTTTGTTCCCAGTAGGAGCAGCGTAACCTTCTCTTTTATGAGACCACTTGTTTTTAGTTTCAACAAAAAATCTTGCATAAGTGGTTATAAGATAAGCAAATGACCCAATTGCTCTAACAAGTGCTAAAAGAGCTACCAGCCATAAAATAAATGCTAAATATAAGTTCTTTTTGGTATCACCGGCTTCGTATACTTGTAACATAGTCAATATAAATACTAAATTTGAAAGTAACCACATCAAAACAACTTTTGTACGAACGTCTTTTGCATAATCTTCACCTTCCATTTCAGCAGGAGGTACATGTGCATGTGCAACCTTTTTATTGGATCTCTTGGCACGAATATTATATAAGGTTTCAAGATAAACTTCATCGATATTTACATCAACAACAATGGCTTCAAATTCACCTTTATCATTCTTTTCAATAATATATTGATTACTTTTATCATCCATTGGATTGTTATCACCTTTGGTACCCCAGGAAACATCATGGGTATTACAAAAGGCAAAGATTTGTAAAGTACATGTATATGATGGAATCATTAAGAAATATTGAAGGGAACAAGTAAGCATGTGCCAAGGATCTAAGTATAAAATTGACATCAATGTATACAAACCATAAGTAGATAACAATGACACAATGATACTGACAAAAACATATGTTGATGAATCTCCCATACCAAAACTACTAATTGAATTGAAAACAAAATAAAAACCAACAATCAAAGCGTACAATGCACAAATAGTTAATATTATAATCAAGGCCTTGAATAGATTTTTTGATGCTTGAGGCCTATTACCAATGGAGACAATGAATAATGAAGTTAAACAACAAATACAAAGATAATTAAAAATGGTAAAGATCCAAAATCCACCATTGTGTCCCATATGCTTCGTTGAAATCAATGAACCAGTTAAGAAATAAAATGTTAAATAGAAATTACTCAACGAAAAGAATGAAAATGCAATCGTAATGAACTGATAAACAAACTCAACTGTCAACCAGAATTTCCTCATCACAGTATGGTCAGTTGCCCAAATTTTACCACCATGGCGCAAAGAATATAAAGCTGCAAAGAAAGCACCATTGATCCAACGTCTTCTTTGTGACAAAAATTCAGCAATGCTTTCAGGAACATCAGTTTCTCCAGTTGCCAGCTTAACAAATTTTAAAACCCAACTTTCATTTCTTTTAGCAACTAATTCCCAACATAAGATTCTATCTTCTGCCAAATACATATTCGCTTCGAAAAAATTTGTCTTACTATTCTTTTTATCACCCTTTTGGTCCCCCAATAAATCCTCACCTTTGAAATATGACGCTAAAGGACCAGTACCATCATCATGATTTTTTAATGCAATATACCTATATGCAGATAATGCACCTGGTAAAACAGAAATATATCCAAATACCGATTCTAACGGTTTATCCAAAATATTTGACATTTTATATTCAAAATTTTGTGATGCGACTAAAGGATTTGATAAATTTCTCCAACCTTTTCCTTTCATTGCTTTGATTTCACCGGCTGCACCTGCAACGTTAGAATCTCTATCGAATGCTTTCCATAAGTTATAAATTGCATGGTTATCAGGTTTAGTACCCACATCCAACAAAATAACCACGTTTGGATCTAATAATGGACAAAATGCATTAAACAACCATCTGTGTGAATTAATCTTCTTTTGATTAGTTTCTTTTAAGCAAAATAAAACTTGAACAGGAGCTAAAGATTTTTCATCACCTTTGAATTTTAAATTTTCATCAATTGAAATTTGAGTTGTATACTCAAATAAATGAGCATTGACTTTTTTATTATTAACATATGGTCTCGCTAAATTTTCTTGATAACATCCAGTAGCGGTCAATAATTGTAAGACTGATTCATTAACTTTGTTTCTACCGTCAGCTACGATGACAACTTGAATCTTTTTCCAAGAATCTTTTCCCCAAGTATGTGACTTATGTCTCGAAACCAAATGAGCAACATTTTTCATAACACCATGCATTGTTCTTGCAAAACTAAACTCATCCTCATTATACATAGTGATACAGATGACAATTTCTGTTTCTCTACCATACTTAACATTTCTTAAAGTGAAACCATCATTCAAGAATTCATCGGGTTCAGAGGTACAAGCAGTATAAGTCATATTGGTAAATTCACCAAACTCAGACTCAGTTCTAGTTAAAACTTTTTTTAATTCATCAGGAATTGGATTTTCTAATACCAAGTTACCTGATTTACCTCCTACCAATCTGACCTTACGTTTGGTGATAGTTTTTTCTCTCTTTGGGACAAACCCATTGTCAATATTGTGCATCATATTATTATCAATCGAACTACCAAAATATTCACTCCCATCAGCTTGCATGGTTAATCCAGCATAAGATTGTCCACCAAATGCACTAGATGAAGGTTCACTATCACCATAAGAGTTTCTACCACCATAGGCAGTAGCACCGGAATAATACGAGCCACCTTCATCAAAGTCTTTTTGATAAGATTCATAGTCATAGTTATTGGTTTCAGCTGGAGATTCTTCACTCACTGTTTCTTGATCATCTTCGAAAGGGTTCGCTTCAGCGAAAGTTTCAGGACTGAAAATTGGTTGAGGAGGTTCCAAAAATCTTTCACTTCTTGTTGAGCTATGAATAGATTTATTGGGAGAGTATTGAGATCCAAACTTAGAACGTCTTGGGGATCCAGAAAATAAGTCATCAGCTTCAGTATCTAAATCATCATCGATAATGATTTCTGCTTGTCTTTGTCTTTTTGGAGATTCTCTTGATGTAAATTGAGCTCTTGGTGTATCACCACTTATAGGATGAGGACTGTATTGTAAATTGGGTGTGCTATCGAGAATGTTGATACTGTTATTTCTTGCATGTGCTCTAGCAGAGCTTCGGGCAAATATATTAGGAGATTGTCTAACCTGTTGCTGATGATGAAGTGGACTTTGTTGAGTAGATTGAGGGAATCCCATGAAGCCAGAACCTCCTGTTTCTTCTTCTTCGTCAAGGTCAACTTGAAAAAATTTTCTTGGAGAAGTTCTATCACTCGTAAAAGCTGTGGATGGTAGTGAAGGATGATCGTTGGGGCCCTTAAAAGGACCATCATCGAAAGGATTGGACATTGATTTGCAAAAAGAAGAGGGTATTAGATGAAGGGTATAAAGTAGTTTATTCTTATGCTAGGACAAATATTACAACTTGGAAGAAATGGCAGTTGTTCTTATATGAAATTCTTTTATAAAAACAAAGTCAGACTGATTGCGAGGAATGACAAAGCTATATATTGAATCTGTTGTCTTCCCACCCAAATGAGTGAAATTAATTGCAGTGGTCTTTTTCACATCAATTGTTTTTGTTTATGATGTTGCTCGATTGGGAAATGCAGCACATCCGTACACCAACACATTTCAGAAATTGATCATAACAACGCCCGTACATACATCTTATATGTCAAAAATTTAGGTATAATTGTTTGTTATATAGCTAGAGTCATTGCAGAGATAGAAAAAAATAGATCATTATTGAATTGAAAGATAAAAGGAGAGGTATTATTAGAAGAAGTGCGTCAATCATAAAGTGTGAAGATTACCATGAGATTCTAAATATTCATCCACACATTTTTTTAATCCTAAATTAGTATAGCATTGATCTGATGATAACCTATCTCTTGTAAGTGGATCAGTGTTAGTTTTCTCAAGGTGGTCATATAACCATGACCTTTCAAATGATTGACCGGATGGGGTTACAACAGGATCCATGAATAAATTGAAAGATATTGGATCACACAAATGATCGGGAGGCTCTGAAATATGGGGGTCTAATGCATGATTGTAGTTATTTTTGAAGATTTTAACTAAATCTTTAATTTCCCCGTTATATTTCATCGCTAAGTTAGTGGTTGCATATTCAAACGTCTTTTTATCTAACTTTTGGAGGTTGAACAGATCAAGTTGTTCATGATAGTCATTCTCAATATGTTTCATAAGTTTTTTAAACAAAGAATGACTTTTAACTATTTGATCATTTAATGCATCTTTTGCAAAATATTGTTTTGTTTTCAATATTTCATGATAAATGTCCCTTGGTAAAACGAAGTTCTTGGATTGTTTGGAGTTCGTCTTCAACGCTTTATCATATACTTCCTGTAGTAAGCTTAAACCCTTTTTACCATTTTTATTACAATAAATCATATATAATGCATTATAATATAATCCATCAAGGTTATTTGCATCGAGTTTTAAGGCGCTATCACAATCACCACCTATTTTCTTCCATTGTTTTGCACTGATCTCTTCTGGAGTTTCTGCCAATTCAGTTATAAGATATAACGCTTTAGCCCTACCAGAGAACAGTAGCGATAATGGGTGTTTATCTTGACCAATAGCTAGCGAGTAAAAGTTGATCGCCTTGAGGTATTCACCCTCTTGCATACACTCTGTAGCTTTTTGAAAATTGTTGCTCATGCAGAAGTATAATATTATTCTTTAATGGAATACAATGTGTCAATTGAATCCTTAAATTGAGTGGTGTATCCTATCGGTGATTCGAATTTCGTCAAACCTTCACAAAAAAAAAAAAAAAAAGCTTTAAAAAAAAGTAACATAAAGCTGAAATAATCCATTTCGGGCTAATCTATCAAATGTAAAAGAAAACAAAATAACATAAACTTATCCAAAATTTTACTTTAATCTTTATAGTCCATTCATTATTGAATAACTTAAAATCATTGGATGGTAACAGGAATTACCGCAAATTTGACTGAACTCTTCCCAGATGCCCGAAATATGGACAATAATAATAGTTCCAGTTATTCTCCGTTTTATAACCATACAAATAACTCCGCAGCATCTACAAACTTAACATTCACTAATAATGACAGCAGCAATAACATAAATAATATTCGAGGGGGTAACGGTAATAATAACACATCCTCTCAGGTATCTAGTGTTGGATTCAACAATTTAAAGAAACAGAGTACGAATAGTTCACAATCATCATCAATAAGCACTGCAACGATAAAGACCAATCCTTTAGTTCGATTATTTACGAAAAATAAATCATCTTCCACTGTTATTTCCCAACAGCAACAGCAACCTATTTTTTTTAAAGAAGACGGGTTCTATAGCCATGGAAATGGTAGTCAAGAATTAAGTTTGGATGATGACGTAGACTTCAACGATCAGTATACTAATGAAATATCAAACAATGATTCAAAAATTGATAAAACTAAATTGAGTTCGTATGGTGACGCGAGAAAGTCATCATCTCCTAATTTATTCAAGTTGTCCAAAAAACATATGGGTAAGAATAAAATAAGGTTTTCGAATAAAGCTGGTAACACCAAACCTGACTTAAGTATACAAACAAATGGACACCACGGATTAAAAGTACCCAAAAAGATCTTAAACAACGCTCAAAATGAAGATTTTGCGTTATCAAAAATACCCACTAATAGAAAAAATTCAGTCAGCTCACCTGTTTCAACAACCTTTCATAATTTGTTTCATAGAAATCATTCACAAGTTCCAGACAGCTCACAAACTTCAAACGTATCCAAAGATGACATAATACTAGCATCTTTCCAACCAATAAATAGTAATCCAAACAGAACTGCAATAAGCTTGTCATCCAACAGCTCGAATTCATTCATCTCTGACATTTCATTCGCCATGATTTATAACTTTACTGATCCCGATTATTCAATAGAAGATTATGAAAGTTCAGGTGAGCATACATCATTTCTTGATATTCATAAAAAATTAATGATTCCAACTGATCAATATTTACAGCATAAATTACATAAACATCAAACTTCTGAATTAGGGTTAGGCATAATGAGTGACGAGGGTGGAAATAATGACGAATATTTAAACAAATATTTGATTGATTTTGGTAAAAGAAATGCTAAATTTTTCAGCAGTCTATTAAGTATATCAAAGCCACTTTTCACACCTTCTCAACAAAAAAGATTAAATAATGGTAAAATGCACCCAAACTTGTGTATGTCTATCGAAGATGTTTCAAACTTCATTAAAGATAATTACATGAGTGATAACTCGATAATAGCTAATAATCCTTCTACAGCACTGTTACTTCCTCTTGATAATGGTAACAAATCACCTGGTAAACGAGATAAATTCAAGAAATTATCAACCTCAAAACTATATAATGAACATTCAACAAGCACCTTGTCATTAGGTGAAGCATTCAATGATGATAATTTAGATGATTTCAAAGCAAGAGAAATTTCTCAAGATTTGCTAACGTACTTCTACCGATGTATGATCATGTTTCAGAAAGATTATCCGAACTATTTTCATACTAAAGTGATACCGACAATGAAACGTACTAGCGTTGTATCCACAAATAGTACTAATACAAATATTGATGATCATAGGTTTCCCCAGTTGAAACAACTTGAAAAAGATTGGACATTTTTCAGTTCGCAATGGTCCTATTTTAATACCAAAATCAGATTTTCCGTTGTTAATATGTTCTTCCCCTTACAAAACTACTTTCATACTGTTTCTATGCAAAGATTTAGTTCAGATCCAAAAAATATGTTTGAAATAGAAATAGAAAATATTCTTTTGGTTGCATTCAGGGATATCGTTATGATACCGATTTTGATGAAGAGAAAACACATATATCAAGAGTTAATAGGTCAGCAAATTCCCCTGACTCAACAATCTCTATCATCTACATATTCCCCTGCATCTCAACAGCATTTAATACATCAACAATCATCCGCTTCTTCTATATCATTTTCACCTTATGATCAGTCGTATAATAAGCTGCAAAGAACCCCTAACAACAATCGACATCATGCTTCCAGTTATACAAACCAAGACGTTGAAAGGATGAAAATTAAAGAAGAATCGATATTGAAAAAGGACGATGGCAAGCTTTTGAAAAGTCTTGTCAATTGCTTCGGAATAATTCTCTCACACACTCACAATGAGTCCGGAAACGCTGACGGTGAACAGTACATTAGAGATACTTTATTCGATGAAGCATCTCACTGGTTGACAAACATAAATTAGTTCAGAAACTTATTAGTCCTTTTTTTTTCATATTCATTTAATTCTCTTCTATTCTTGTATATCAAAAGCTAACTATAAATATTTATGTACTAATAAATTTTAATCTAATTTAATAGGGTAAATTTATGGCTTTTGATATTCTCGTTTTTTGTACGTCAAGACTGACGCGTTTAAATTTTTGCGTCTCGAAGTTTTTTTTTTTTTTTTATCTTGATCACATTCAATTCAATCTACTGAGCTACTAACTTTCATTTATTTCATTTGAGTACACTGTATCTGTATATCAATTCAGAAATACTTCTTAAATAAGGAAAACGGTTTAAGCTGAAATTTAATATACTACATCATGGTTTTACCTTCTCATCTAAAAAATAATTTGATGCCCTCTGAAATTAAGTTTCTCGCTGAAAATGAAACTATAACTATATTACCAAGATACTCCATGAAGAAAATAGAATTGGTTGGAGTATGTACTTTTGAAGACACGAATACTATAGTAAAAGGATTACAACTAACTGTTCAAATTTAGACCAAGATTCCCAACTTAAGAGGTATGAGAAGAGAACAAGTTCCAATATGGGTTGCACTCATTCTCAAATCTCAAGATAAGTGTAACATAGTTCCGCCTGAATGGTTCAACTTGTTGTTTTTGAAAGAAAAGTATGAAGAAGAATTGAAATTCCCACATAGCTTTAGCAATTTGCCTTGGAACTGGATTGAAATATCAAAAATTCTATTAACAAATGCCGCCGATGATTTATATGATCCATCCCATCAATTAAGGTCAATCATACAAGATTTAAGAGAAATCCGTCTTGTAAAATCACGCAGGGGTCTAAAAGAGTTGAACGAATCTAACATTGAATTAAACGGTTTATCATTGTTGGAGATAAATGAATTGAGACCATTTGTATTATCGGTCATGAATAAATTAAGACAATTACACGATTCAACAAGTGATGCCAATTCACAAAACAAAGAAGCTGAAGAAGCCGATTCTGACGATGACGATGCGATTTAATTCAATCAATGTCATAATCATACAAACACTGTTGAAAACTATGGCGTTACTTGTTCCTTGATATTAAATCTCCTTGTTGCTAGATTTCGTTTTAGTCGTGCGTAACAAATTTTTATTTCACAGTGAGTCAAAAACAAGTTTTGATTTTATTTACATCATGATTAAAATAATTTACTTATAGATATAATTGCAATTCTTGCTTTTTCACGAATATGAGTAAATTGAAAAGCTTGAATCGTGAATTCGTTTCCAATTTGAAAACTCATAAACTAATAACAAATGCTAAAAGAAACCTAATATTATCAATTTTGAAGTCAACTACAACCAAAAGAGAAGCAAAGAATTATTTAAATAAATATCAAAATCAATTTGATTTTAGTGACATTACCTTCAAAGATACATTTCTTCTGGATCCTTTAACTAAAAAAGACAGTCAAAGAGAATTATTCATAGATCGTTTTTTAAATAGGAAAAACCCTTTTAATAATATCTATGACGATGATGAGACTAAATTATCTAAAATTCCTTTAAGATTGGCATTGTTCAAGATTAAATTCAATTTTATATCGACAGATGAATGGAAAGGTATTTCGGAAACCTTCAAAAGATTGGTTCATCTTGGCATTTCCCCAGTAATAATACTTGATTATGATCATCTCCCGACAGATACTTTTAAATACAATGAGTTATACATGATTAAACAAGTGAATAAAGTTATGAATTTTTTAGGTAAACCTGAAGAATTTTCTGGTCTTAAAACATCAATATCAAGATCATTATTCTCAACAAACAAAGACAAAGAAATAAAAGTGGATAGTTTGGAACTGATTTTAATTCCATTATATCAAGGTATAATACCAATAGTTCAACCAATTGTATATAATTCTACGACTGGTGGTCAAGAATTCATTGGATCTAGCAAGTTACTATATTCATTATGCTCATCTCTATTAGAAACAAATGATCTTTTATCGATTGAAAAAGTTGTTATGATCGAACCTAACGGGGGTATACCATCTATTGAAAGAAATCAAACTAGTCATGTATTTATAAACTTATCACAAGAATATGCTGAAATTGTTTCTGAATTATTTATTGGATTCATTAAACCAGATATTCGTGATCTTCATCTTGAAAATTTGAATGCCATGAATGATATTTTAACCCTTGCATCGAAAAAATCAGGTAATGATGATACGACAGGTATAATAACTACACCATATATAACATCCATCAATAATGACCATTTAAATCCGATCATTTATAATGTTTTAACCGATAGACCGGTCATATCTTCTTCATTACCATCATCTCAAAAAAGAACACCTCAGCTATCAACATCAATTTTGAAAAAGGGTATTGAGGTTACTATACTAAATGCTGATGATTATAACGGGAAATTTACTTTTGAAAATTTAGTCAACGATAAATTAATTGACAAAAATAGACTTATTGATTTATTGAATGATTCATTCGGGAAAAAGTTATTGATTGAAAAATATTTGAAAAGAGTCAATGAATCAATAGCTACGATTGTTATCGTTGGGGATTATGATGGAGCAGCGATAATCACATGGGAGACTCCATCGAGTGAGAGGGATATAGTTCACACACCAAATCTTCTCAATGAACTACATATAGAAGAAGATTCGATCGCATACCTTGATAAGTTTGCAATTGCTAAGAAAAATCAAGGATTACCAGGATTAGCTGACATAATTTTCAAAATCATTTTACAATCACATCCCAGTGAATTGATATGGAGATCAAGAAAAAATAATCCAGTTAACAAATGGTATTTTGAAAGAAGTTGTGGATCAGTCAGCGCACCTGATTCTCAATGGAAAATCTTTTACACTGGAGACATATTCAATAAAAGAATTGATAAAACCAAAAAGAATAAAGCTCAACCAATCGGAACTGTTGATATAAGGAAAAAAATCTTTGACTATACCGATATTGCAGAAGGAATTCCACCATCTTTTTGAAATCATCTATAGATTCCATAAACTTTATATTTAGTAAGTATATAGACAGCATCAAGTATAATCATATACAAATAAAAATAATTTATTACTGTTCCCCGTCCTGTATTCTTCCGTAATAGGAAAATTGCGATTTTTTTTGTAAGAACCATTTTCAACCATCCCGTTTATAAGTAATATTGAATCACTTACTCCTTTTCTTATTCTTATGGTGTTGTAGTACATATAATCATGTCTTCAACAAGAAAAAGGATAATCAACGACAGTGACAACAAGGACGACAAGAAAGATTCCTCGATGAACGAACAATTGATCGAGAATGAAAGTGATGCTTCACCAATACTCAAGCGTCTTCATTTTTATCATGAATTAGATGAATGGCAGCAAGACAATCATTATATTAAATCAGGCTACGTCAAAGAAACTGGTACATTTAGCGGATGCTTTGAATCATTGACTTATCTTCATAATGAATCGATTAATATTTACAGTCATTTAATTCCATCATTATTTGTATTGGTATCCATTGCCTATTATATAAACTTTCAATTGACTATATATCCTAATTATCTTGGAATTTGGGAGAAATTGAACTTTCTCCAATTTGGATTGGCGGCCACTGCTTGTATGTTTATGTCTTCGACTTTCCATTGTATTAAGTCACATTCACAAAAAATATGTAAAATTGGTAATCAATTAGATTATTTTGGCATAATAATTTTAATTACATGTTCACTAATTTCAGTCATGTTATTTGCATTTTATGACGAACCATTTTGGAAATATTTCTACATTATTATATTTCTAATTTTAGGTAGTATATGTACTGTATTAACCCTTAATCCAAAATTTGCTACACCAACATATCGTCCATTCCGATCATTAATGTTTATCATATTCGGATTATCAGGGTTATTACCAGTAATCACAGCTGTTAAATTATTTGGATATGAAATCGCAGTTCAAAGGTCAGCTGCCCAATGGTTGGTTTTAGAAGGTGTATTTTATATCTTTGGTGCAGTATTATACGCTATGAGAATTCCAGAACGTTTCACTCACGTCGAAGAGAAATTACAAGCCGAACAAGACGAAAGAGAGGAGAATCATGGTCTATTTGAAAAAAAATTAGCGGGTACTTTCGATATATTTGGTCATTCTCATCAAATATTTCATGTCATGGTTGTAGTTGCAGCATATTGTCATTGGAGATCTTTAGTTGGATGTTATGACTATTTACATCAAGAAATTTTACCAAATTTGTTATAACAAGAAGGAATGGATGAAACCAACTTTTAGTTTAGATAAGTCAGACTTAGTATAGTACTAAATCTATAAAAATTATTGTAAAATATATATCATACATAGTGATTTTTTTCTTTTTGTGAGGTTTTCCAGCACATTTAAGAAATTTGCGATAAAGAAACCTTGAAGGATTTTAATGATATATAATTAACGCTTTTGAATAATGGGACCCAACGATATAGATCATTTAATAATCTTACCTTGTCATTCTATATGGACACCACAAGACGAACAATCAATTGGAGAAACAAGAAAAGAATGGTCATTAGTTTCATTTCAAATAGAAGGATATGATCATTTATGTTTTAAAAATCATATTGAAAAAAGTATTGAAATATTAGATGATAAATCACAATTAATTATAAGTGGAGGACAAACAAAGTTTGAGAATGGACCGATATCTGAAAGTCAATCATACTATCAATTAGCTATGAGATTATATCCTGAATTGAGAAATAATAAGAATATCAATATAACAACTGAAGAATTTGCAAGAGATTCATTTGAAAATGTTATATTTCTGATAAGTAGATTTTATGAAATATATGAATATTATCCTACCAGGATAAGTATAGTTGGATTTGAATTTAAAAGAGAAAGATTTTTAAATCATCATTTTGTACAAGGATTACAATGGAAAAATATATCCGATATAAATTATATTGGTAACTCACCAACACCAATAGATTTGAACGAAGAAAAAAAAGAAGAGTATTTCAAAGATTTATCAATAAGTGAAGATAAATTTGCTGTACAACTATTTAAAAATGATTGGTTTGGATCAAGAGGTAAATTATTAGCGAAAAAATCAGATAGAAATCCATTCAAAAGATTTCATGGATATGAGATAAGTAATCCAGAGATAGCACCATTTTTGAAATGTATTAGTGATGATGGTGATAAACTGTTAAGTAATGAAGAAATCATTGAAAAGTTGAATGGGGTGGTATGGACATTATAAATATGTTATGATATGTCTGTACAATAAATGTGAATTAACGTGAATCTATAGTGAATAAGTTCAATGTACAATGAAAAACAGAAGGTCATTTGAAACAGCCAGTGTGGTTTAAGGCTTGTGCGATTTATCGATAATCTACTAAGAATAGACCGAAAGAGATTGGACATATACATATACATAGACATATCAATATGATGCACATTAATTATTTATACGATAATATTTACATTCTTCTCTTTTTATTGTATTTTAAATTTGTGTATGTATATGTGTAAGTATAATCTAACTATTTATAAATATGAGGAACCGAAATAATCAAATATTAAAGATCAAAATCACAAAATCAAAAGGGTGCAATCATCTAGATTTTACTAATTGAAAATGAGAAATTGTTTCAATAATGATATACGCTTCGTTATTGTTGACTGATTTGTTTCATTAATTTGATACTTGATTCAATATAATCATTCATATTAAAAAATTCTTGTCATTTAAATTTTTATTCTAACTTTTTCAATTTTTAGATTTTAAAGCTCTTCTAGCTTTAACAGCTTTACTTAAATCATTCAACATATCAACGGTTTGTTCCCAACTAACGCAACCATCAGTGATTGAAACACCATATTTTAAAGAAGATTTATCTTGATTTCCAATAGGCATACTTTGTTTACCACCATTTATATGAGATTCAATCATAACACCAATGATTGAATCTTCACCAGAAGAAATTTGTTCAGTAACAGCTTTGAGAACTTTTGGTTGATTTTCATAATTTTTTTGAGAATTATCATGAGAACAATCAACCATTAATTTAATATTTGGATTAGTTGATTTTGAAATTGCAATTTTAGCATCATTAACTGATTCTGCATCATAATTAGTTATTTTTTTACCACCTCTTAAAATAATGAAACAATGATCATTACCTTTAGTAGTTGTGATAGCAGCCATACCATTTTTGGTAACTCCCATGAAATGGTGACCTTTTGAAGAAGCTTGAACGGCATCAAGAGCAACGGCTAAACCACCATCGGTACCATTTTTAAAACCAATTGGGAAAGATAAACCAGAAGCTAATTCACGATGTAATTGAGATTCAGTTGTTCTTGCACCAATAGCACCAAAACTTAATAAATCACCAAAATATTGAGGAGAAATAGTGTCTAACATTTCTGAACCAATTGGTAAACCAATTTTACCGGTTAAATCAGCATACAATTGTCTTGAAACTCTTAAACCTAAATTAATATCAAAAGTGTTATCAACATTTGGATCATTAATGAGACCTTTCCAACCTACAGTGGTTCTTGGTTTTTCTAAGTAAGCTCTCATAACAATAACTAAATCATCACTTAATTCAATAGCTAATTTCTTTAAACGACCAGCATATTCTAAAGCAGCTTTGGTATCATGAATAGAACAAGGACCAACGATAACAAGACAACGATCGTCTTTACCGTTAATAATTCTAGAAGAATCAATACGACCTTTAATAACGGCTTCTAAAGAAGATTGAGAAGCTTTAATTTCATGTTGCAATAAGGCAGGAGGTATAAGAGGATCATAACCCAAGATTCTGGTATCGTCGTATTCTTCTGGGATAGGAGTATTACTCATTGTAGATAAATGGTGAAATAGTATTAATATATGTATAGATATATGTGTATATTTCAGATATATATGAAAAAGAAAGTGAAAAATCTGAAAAATCGAAATAAGCTTATAGCTTCTGGTTTTATCGAAGATCAAAAAAACTGCGTGGGCTTTTTGATTTTCATTTTTTTCTAACCGTGAGTTAGCGTTAATTTATTATTTTATTACTCATTTATTTTTCTTTTTTTTTATTTTTTTTATTTTTCATTTTTCTTCTTTTTTTTTTTTTTTTTTTTTCATCTAAAAACTTAAAGGGGATTAATGATGGAATGTCTAGGAAAACTATATTTGAGGTACCACAATGAGAGAATAAGAACTCTCTTCTTTGAAATGAATAGAAACTCTCGATAAAGTAACAGCTTGGTCAATATATGTTTTCCAAATATTCTGCGTTATTGTCTCCTTATCTTCCGGTATCATAATGAGGAATATCAAAATAGTAAAACATCGATCTGTAGTGAAACATTTAGTGGTGTTGGCATTTTTAACTACTCTGGTATCGGTAGCGAAGTAGATGATTATAGTATTTATGCCCAGCATTGAGTGAGAGTACTTCAAAATCTTTTCTTCTTGACATTATAACGTGAGTCGAATTGTAATATAATTTGTAGCGTTCCATGTGTACAAGATACACTTCACCGATATAATCGAATGTGGTGTATGATATGCACTATATGTTCTTTTCTCGGTTTTCTACGTTAAAGGTGAGTTAAAGTATAAATTCTAACTATACACCTTCAAGTTGAAAGCAGTTTTGAATTATCGCAAGTCATACTGATGACGACTAATAGGAATGTGAGACACCGTGATATCAACGGAATTTGAATTTTACTACTGTGTTCATTAAAGAGAACTCGAATTATATATTAAACTAATTGAGACGATACTACTAGGCAAATAACTTACAAAGATTAGATTCTTTAGATAGTAGTACTGGGACTGCGTGATCGCTTTGATGTTATCAGAATTCTAAAGTGAGTATCAAGGTGATTTATGGATAACCTTACACAATTGTTTGTGACTGCAAAAATGGCTAGGTGTTTCACTTTGATTATAAAATATTAAATTTAGACTTATTTGAAAGGTATTCTGTTAATATAAAGGGTTCAGTCGTTTAATTTTAGGTTGCGAACTATGTAATTTTGACATATGATGCGTAAAACAAAATTTGCAATATTTGAAAATTATACAAAATCAAATAACCATAATATAATCATTTCTAATATAATACATACATGATACACGTTGAAGACCATTTTTGGAGTAAAGGTGAAATTGTTGTTGGTAAAGTAGAGTGAATACTATTTTAATGAAGTATTCGGATATTTAGTTGTTCTGCTGACTCGACGATGAGAAATTATCAAAAGGACATGATGATTCAATATCCGGGTTTGCATTTCTAGACTTTGCTTTGATCGAACTGACAAAAGATCTTCACTTGCTAATATTAGTAATGTTAACTGGAAAATTACACGATATGTCTAGGATCGACGTCAACAAGCCCTAAAAAACGATCCATGCTACGCATAAGTGTGAACGATAAATAGAGTTTCCAGTACCGAAAATGCAGTCCAAAACTCAAAATTTTAGAGCCGCTCGTGATTGTTGCATTGAAATAGAGGTAAAACTACTTGTCATGTAGTGGTGATCTATAGGAAACCAAGATAGAAAAGTACCAATAGAATAGTTAAAAACTGTTGTTAATACTGTCGAAAATTCACACATAGTGTTGGCATCGTTCTCGATTTGACCCAAAAACCCATTTCAATATATCTTGACCCGTGATTTTTTCATTTAAAAACAATAACATCTATATATTTTTTTGAATGATTATAGTACGTAATAAGTCTTTGTTTTGAATAACAAAGGTATGCTCGTAGACCACCACGATTAGCAAAACAAAACCAACAGTGGCTATGATATATTTTATAGCCAATATCTTATGGTCAGACTTGAATTTGATCAAAGTACCTAACTGGGATTCATGGTCATAATCCTTCTCGATTGCTTCGTTTTGTCACTGTAATAAGAATCCTAGGAGGAAAAAAAAAGATCTATATTGAATTGAATATTTGAAGTATGACCTTGCGATAATGCACTTTTCATGTCAAACGAGCATAAATATTTCAAATGAACTAGCTAACGATGTTGGACGAGACTTTGGGTAGGTAACCCATCTACTTTATAGTCACTCATTGCTTCTTCTTTGGTGTTTTTACATCTACCTACGACTAATTTTTTTCTTAGCTTTTTAGCCATTTCCCACAAAATAAATCTTTTTCTTTTCTTTTTTAATTTCACTTCGTTCTTCTCTATATCTCTTTCCTTACACCAGTCTTACGGCTACCTCTTCTTCTCTAAGATAAATATGGTGAAGCAGTTCGAATATATATTCTTTATTGGTTAAAAAGCAAAAAAAACAAGAAAACGTTTCCCTATCTCTTTCTCTCCATTGGGTTTTTTTTCTTTTTTACTATCTTGAATATATATTTAGCCATAAATTAACTGTATACTGTTGAATGGCGGGGATAAAAGAATACAAAAAACCCCAATTTTAGAATTTAACAAAAAAATTTTTTTTTTTTTTTACTATATTGAATATATATTTAACTATAAAACTATAAATTAACTATATACCGTTGAATTTAGCAGGGATAAAAGTTGCAAAAAACCCCTAAGTTAGAAATAAATGAAAAAGGTTCAAATTGATTGCTGCGAAGATAAACGTGCAGCTTGAAAAAA